>CAJNOQ010007260.1:0-12539 GCA_905250885.1 Didymodactylos carnosus
TTTTCACAAAGCAGCTCGAATTTTCAACAAAAAAAAGAGAACCGTAAAACAGCTGTGTTTCTTTACCAAATTTTAAAGTGTCCCTTTTTCTACGTAACTTTATTTATGTTTAATTAAACGTTTCAAATAATTAAAATCTTTATTAGTAGTTAACAACATTAAAAAACGTCTTATAAAACAACAAAGTTTTGAACAAAATGAAGTTTAAAATTATTAACACTTTTGTAAGGTGGATACTAAGTATATTTTAAAGTGATACCATGGAAAAGACCTCTTATAATTTTTATTTTTTTAGAATAATCAGGTTTTGCTTTAATACTGAAATTATATCTGAAATTTACTGTTCACACTTTACAATAAAACTAATTTTTTTTAAATTTACTCTTAATCAGTGCAATATGCAATATTAGAGGGTATTGTAACTTCATGAACTTTTCTGGTTTTTTAATAAATCTACAAGAGTTTTTCTAGTTTAACAAGCCTAAAACAATTCTATCAAATAAAAGAGTTTAATGAAACACTGACAAAAATCGCGCTTCATTCACTTTACCGTTTGAAAAATAAATAAACAAACCTTTGTTTTCTGCTATTTGCGTAAACATCCGTCAACCTGCAATCGAGAATACAGCATGATTTATTACTACAGAGATAGAAAAAAAGTCATACTTACTAAATCAGGCAAAAAATGTTTTCACCAACATAATGAAAAAAACTTTCCAGAAAAAGGTTGTACCGTCAGAAAATACTTAATGAACCTGCAAAAGAATTTTCAGTATAAGTTTTCAAATAGTTAAGTCTTCGTAAAAATTTCCGTTCGAATCCCCAAACATAAGCGTCGTGCACCAGCCGTGATGTTTCCTTGTGAAATTGTTCGACATGCTCTAGCATTCACTTGTTTAGCCCTCGGCATTTTTCATACACAAGTCAGAAAAAGCTAATGTTTTAGATTTACATTTTTTAGAGGACTTTCTTTTGAAATGTTCAAAGATAAAATGGAAAATTTTTTTCATTACAAACTCCATGATGCTGATAACAGTAAAGTACAACAGTAAAATATATGTAAATCAGTCTCACCGGTGTTTGATATTCTCTCAATACAAGCACAAAAGAGTTCATTGTAGATTCAACTGATGAATCTTCATAGCATTTCGACCACCTAACCCTGTTCCGGTAACAGTCACTCCTGAATTGATTAGGTGCCTCCTTTGTCAGAAATTCGAATTTTCTCTGAGAACTAGAGTTACGAATATGCCTAGATAGCTCTCGATGTCTACTTTTAAACTACATCTTGAAAAACCATATATATACCTACTGTTTTTGAGAAATTCCGAAAACGTTTTCGGAAACCCTCAAAAATTCAAACTGTTGAAAACTTCGTAATTCTCCTCATATTTCACCATTTGTGATTTTCTTATTCGAAAATATTTAATCAAACGTTGCTCTTCAAAATGAGATGTTGCTGTGCTATGTGTGACATTCCAGTAAAACGTTTAAAATTTCAGATTAACCAATTGAAGCTACAATCTTTTTTATTTGCAATGAGAGAATATCAAAAACAGATGAGGCTGATTCCAGGTCCAGAATCAAGAACCATTTTGTACAGGTACAAAATGGTCTATACATACTTTATTCGATCGATAATATCTCATGCTTTAAATAAAACAGAATCAAATCCTGGGAGGTGATTTGAGAATATATTCCCGCAACTTCTCATGATAAAATTTCACGCAATATACAGAATTAATACAATCACAAAGAAAGACACAGAATAGGTGTTCCTCTCCATACTTTTCAATAGTTGTCTTACCTCTCTATCTAGGATTGAATTTTCTCGGAAAGATTTCTTCGACAGAACTCTTCCATTCTGTTCTTCATGGACGACGGCATATTTTTACCATAGCAATTTGTGTGCGATTTGCGCCTTTCCATAATTTAAAATTCAATGCATGCTGAAATAAATGTGAAGCAACGTTTATTATATATCCGCCGTAGCTTAATGGATAAAGCGCGTATAGCAGGTCTTTCGAACCCACGACTAGCAATGGTCCGCAGATAGACTGTTCTCCTCTCATAAAGGCGAGACGGAGGTTCGATTCCTCCCGGCGGTATTTTTCTTTCTGCATTTATACAATTTTATAATGATTTTCAATTACAAATGAAAAGGTCTTTTTCTTTCTTTTCTCCTCTTCACCTCTACGCACACATGGTATGAATGAAGAACTACACGTCATCTTTTCTTATTATCGTTCTGTCGTAAAAAGAGAAAATTTAAAAGAAACAAGTAATTACACAAGCCAAATATATAAAAAGTGAAAAGGATAACATAAACAGTTAAACGACAGACTTAAATAATGCATAATTTGACACTTCTTCTCAATACTTTGCTTTTGGGATGGATCAATAGAGAATTTAAGTTTATGTAGTTCTCTATAGTTTTAGACGTTCGAACTGCATTTGTCCTGAAAAATAGTTTATCATCTTTTTTTTAATGCTAAAATTTTTCCCCTGTAGAAAAAGCGGATAAAAAATTGTCTATGAGTCGACAGCTCTCGTCGAGTTGATTAAGAATATATGCAAATAAGTTGTTAAAAATGAAAGGAAGTAGGCTTTTTATTTAAATATCATCTTGCAAATTGTTTTTAAAGCCCCGTGTAATTTAAATATCATGTTTTTCGCCATAAAACACGTGTAGACCACAAATCGAGTCCACTGGAATCGATAGCCCCTAAATAATACTCCAAAAATATGTGTAAACTATTACTGTAAAAGTTATGTATCATGGCACTAACCAATTTATGAGTACATTAGCAATACGATGTTTTTGGTCTTTTTTCTCTATGTTTTTGATTTCAAACATCAATAAACTTTGCCCTAATAAATTGTTGAAGATTCTAGAAAAATGCTGAAAAATATTCCCTTGACTTTTGCTTACAGTCTTACAAAGTGGTTGTCTGTGTCTACAAATATGTATAGTGACTACGATCAATCTATAATAAGGAAACGTTCGAAACTAGTCATCTGCAAGCAGTAAGCAAATGTTGGTGGGTACACTTTTCTTGGAATTAGTTTTTAGCTTTGTTCACTACTGATACTACTATCCATCCCAAAATACAGTGCGGGTGGGTATTTTTTGAATAACTTTTGACGGAAATGAGATAGAGACCTGTGGTTTTCTCTACTCGATAGCCAAGACTTGAGCGGAACAACTTTTGAAAAAAGTTCAAAAATCGGGTTTCCAGAGGATCTTCGGAAAGCCAGCTCCATTCTCAGAAAACTAACATACAATGTTAGTAATTTTTTAACATGCGTACATTCCGGACGTTACTCTACAAAATTATGCAAGTCCTGGCTCTCCAGCTATCGTCGATCGGACAGGTCAATCTATTTCGACAGTGAAAACACTTCAACAAAAACTTTTCGTGGCGGCATAAAAATAGTTCACTATGAAGATGCTCGTTTTGTTTCACTGTTATTGTTGTTGTTTGTTTCCGATAGAAAAATTAAAGGCATATTTCCCCTCCCGCAGTAGTAGTTTTCGGTTTTTCAAAAGAATGTAATAAAGTTTATCTAATTTTGTTTGTGTTCTTCATGTTTGTCATACGAAACGAAGCTTTTAACTCTTACACCCAAGTAAAAAATCTTGACTGCAGATCTTGATAAAAACTTGAAAGATTTCTGAAGTTTCTGTTCAGTTCTTTCAAGATCTTATACAGAGTTATCGATATCTGTCAAGATTCTGAGATCATCTTGCAGTTCAAGATTGTCGACAAGTTTTGTTACAGAATCTGTCTTGAAAAAACTTGATCAAGATCTTGATCAAGATATGTAACTGATTCTGACAAAGCAATTAATTCGTTATTAATTAATTAGCAGAATCTTGATAGATTTTTTATATCTGTGTAAATCTTGAATAGTTTTTGGGTTGGTTAGGCATTATTTTCATTTAGTTTTATCCACTATATTCTATAGGACACTCTGTAGTACTGTACTGTACCAACAGTACGCCAAAATTCACAGCTCTTACGGTACTGTTCATACAATACCGAAGCTGTTCAGTCGAACGTTATGACCGTAACGAACTTGAAGATTTCTCATTTCTTTTAGAATGCAGATATGGGCCCTGCAAAACAAAAACGGTGATAGAGACAACAACAAGTGTAATTTATTCATTTGTGCATCTAGGAGACCAATAGAATTCAAGGTCAGGTCCTCTATAATTTAGTACCACAAAGAATATCAGTATGTGTAAAATTCTTGTAGTTACGGTTCTCTCACCTACCTTGTCCAAATATGGAACTAATTTTCGGAATTAGTAATTACATTAATGAGTTTAGAAAAGTTCCCAAATCGTTTCAAGGACTTGATACAGAATTTTCAAGATATGTCAGACTCGCATCCGTAGTAAATCTTGATCAAGAAATTTCAAGAAGCAAAATCTTTAAAGAACTTGTGCAGATTCTGACTTTCTGCAAGACGTGGGACATAATCTCCAGTAAATTTTCTTTTTGAGCGATGTTTTTCTCATGATAGATCGCCTATATTGTGACAATTATGTACCAGTTGGGTTAGTTATACATTTAGCAAGTGAGGATCAACATAAAAAACCCGCTAATCCTCCTTAAAACTCTCTTTAAGGCATAAAAGAATCTTTTACCCAACAAAATTTAAGTTCTAATTAAGTTCTAATAGAAGATTGGTAGTTTAGGCCGGCCAGTGATTTCTGATCGAATTCCGATAAAATTTCTGACCGAGAACTGGAATAGAATCCCCCAAACCAGGTACTGATTTGTGATAATGCTAGTCACTGGTTTCATGACCAGGATCCCGATTTGCCTGACCAGGCGATCTGTTCATTCACTAGGGTTACGACACCTCATCCTTTACATTATCGTTATTATTATCTACTCTTTGTTGTCACTGGTTATTCTTCCACCACGTTGCGAAAAAGAAGTGACCTCTGGTGAAGTTTAGGGCAAATGGAAGTGCCCTGCTTTTTGTTGTCACGCTGACTGTGGCACACTTTCATGTGCTCTAAATCTCACCAAAGGGCACTTTTTTTCGCAGTGCACGAGTATTCGTTTTTTTGGTATCTTGTGTGCTATTGGCTGCTGGTATTTTATTCGACGGATCACGGATTGATGGATTATTCTTTCATCAATACGTCTTTATTTATCCACACACACACATACGTACGAACTAGGACTGTGACAGTTACCACCGTTACCCGGTAACGGTAACTGCTGAACAGTTCCCGTTCCTGGTAACGGTAACGGATAAGCAGTTACCGTACAAGTAACGATAACGACCAGTTACAAGTAATGGTAACTGTTCAGTATATCTCTCAAGAGCCAAATCTCTAAATATCTAGGTATCCAGGGTGAGGGTGAAAGTTCGTAGCCTCACCCTGGATACCTATATATTTAGAGATTTGACTCTTGAAAGATATACTGAACAGTTACCATTACTTGTACGGTAACTGCTTGCACGTTACCGTTACAAAGAACGGTAACAGACCAGCAATTACAGTTACTGTAACGATAATGGTAACTGTCACAGCCCTAGTACGAACACTCAACAATTTTAGAAGCATTTGAAGAATTAGTGACATTCGAATTGGACATTGGTCGAAAGAACGCGGTAAAAAATATTTAATTTGTTAATACTTGGTGTTCATTTCTTCTGAGAGCTCTCGCTATCTCTAATCTTTTTTTGAAATTGATTATTTAATTCTTTAATTTAATTTTAACATACGATGGATACTGAATTAGTTCAGCGTGTTTGTACTGAGTGGTTACAATTAGCGCCGTCAAAAATTGATAAGGATGGAACATATCCACAACAAGCTCTGGGATTCATACACTTCATATGTAAGTATTTCACCGTAAGCAAATTTAAAGTCATTCAGATGGATAGATAAGCGTTGTTTGGGTGTCTCAAAGGGATTTTACTGCTGATGATTTTGAGGAGTTGTCTTTAGTGAGGCAATCTTTAGCCAGGACGAAGAGTGTTCCTAAGTGATCCTGATTTTCTCATATAAGTAAGCAGTAAAATTCTATTTAGTCAACGAGGCACAGTAAAAAAAGTTTTTTCATATTATATTTCCGGAGACTAATAATATTGGAGAATATTACCAAACAGGCGTATCTCCGTTGGTCTCTGTCATTATATTGATATATTTAGTTGAAGAATAACTATCCAGTTTGTTTACACATGTCGCTTAATCAGCAAGAAGAGACAAAAAATTCTTGTTCTCTGTTTTGTTATTGAAAAGAATTTTCGCCATGTGAATGCTTATATATACAGCAGGAACAGCGTCCACGACAACCTTCATCTAACTTGAGTAAATGCACACAAGACAGGCGATCCAGCCAGTTTAGGTAAGCTTCTTTGATCTCGCTATGAATTTCTGACATGATATTCTATCTTTTCGTTTCTAGCAAAACGATCGAGTGAGAAGATTCACGTCCAATGCAGTACAGGCAGAACAAGCAGAAGGTTATTGTGAAGAATTTGATTATAGTATTAATTTTATAGTATTAATTCTGCATTTGGAGTTTACCTTTCTTGTTGTGCTAGTTTTAGAATAAATTTCGAAGCATACAGGATGCGTGAGAATGTTTTTCCAGGGGGGTAGCGCTATAATTGCGAATAGGCCTGCCGGGTGGATTTTCGAATTCACACAGGGGCTCACTGTTTCTGGATAGTGAGGAGGCGACCCTGGGCTGCCGGTAGCCAACCGTCTTACCTCGAGGCTATAACTCTTTCACCTACCTGGGATGTAGCGTAACAAGAGACCAAAGATCAGATAGTGAAATCAGTACAAGACTGAGTAAAGCTGCAACGGCATTCAATATGTTAAGACATGTGATTTGGAGCAGGAAAAGCATTTCAATCAAATCGAGACTAATGTTAGCTCAGCAGATACAATATCTGATTCATCAATAAGTTTTGTCACTGTATAGTTAGAACTGTTGTCATAAACCATCATTGCGGGTTTTGCATTCGTTATCCTTTCATCTGTCTAGTAATCTGTAATCTGCTGAATATACTGTTCGATGGATGGAACTGTCGGACGGACCATGTCATATGATGCGGTACCATCACTGGAATTACCGACGGAGAAGGACAAAATTAATATGGCTAATACGAAACCGATAAACATTTTGTTACCTTGGTAATCCTAGTGTTAGAACAACAATTACTTTAGCCCTTTTTTATACCTTTGGCGACGAGAGACGTATATATATACGTCCGGTCTTTCCACTAGAGAGAAAATTTTCAATAAAAATTTTTTTGTTCAAAAACCGAATATTAAGTATGCTGTTCGACCCAGTTGTGTCTGCTGATCTCAAATATGCTATTACTTTTGCTTGCAAATATAACGGAAGTGAAAAGGGCGCGAAATAAATAAAATGGCGAAGGTCAGAGGTAAGTGTGTAATCTTTCCGACAAAAGTGTCACATACGTTTTTCGCAATCATAGGTTTCTATGATTTTTTTCATGATTATGTTGTACATTGAATGCAGATGCTATAGCATAAAGAGGGACCATTAGTTCCTCACCCTCGCTCTTCTACCTTTGTTTCAATCGTGGGTGCTCGGTCTCAAGGAATTTCTACACATTAAAATTTTAGTTTTCATAGGTGATGGCTTTTTGATCGATAAAAGAGTTGAATTTTACATTTTTCATGGATAGAAAAAACTTTCGTATTTTTGTAAAACAATATGCAATTTCTATTGCCTAAAACTGAATCTTATTAAGCTCAAAACTGGAGATGGGTTATTTTTAAAACATGCGATAAAAAATTAGTTTTAAGATAAGAAACATCTATTTTCCTACAGAACGTCTATACTTCGAAACTCTACTTTTCTTCTCCGAATGGTTCAATCAAAAAAACAAAGCGCCAGTCACTGCGCCTTTGCTTCCTCTCTCCAACTGAATGTATTTCATTTCTGTTTGAAAGGGACCAATATATACGAAAAAACATTTACAATCGTTAAAGATACTGTTTAAACAAATATTATACGGTGATCTTTCTTGCATTGCATTCATGCTTGACAGTTTTTGAGTTTCATCTAACTAAATAGTACGGGGATTATATATTATATGCATGTTTCGTTATAAACTCATAGCAATGAATACAACGGTAAATGATGAGTATTTATTTTTCATTATTTAATACCCTTATTTATTGATTATTTATCGCTCTATTTGAAAACCATACACCATACAGCTTGATTACGTTATTTTTGACCGTTTTCTTCGGTTTACTGTATTCCAGTAAAACGGCCGACATTTTTTATTTTTATATGCTTGGATACAGCATTGATTACTCTATAGAACTCAATAGTTTTAACTTATTCTATTTCGTATCTTGTTTCCAAGAAATTAATTAATTTCGGCAACCGGTAAAAAAGCTTTTCCATACTCATATCTTAATAAGACTAAATCCAATTGTCGCGAAAAGGGTTTTAGGGTGAAGAGATTCATCGAAGTTGAAGTTGCAAAAAGTATTAAATGAAATAGTTTTGAATTTCAGAAGAAAATTTAATTTTATTGCGGAAACTTTAGGCAATTTTGCACTAATGAAAAAAAACAGACTTTCACTGCTATTTGCATAATCTAAAATCAACCTATAGGACCTCAGCTAAATCAGACGAAAATTGCATAAATCAATTGAGAAATGAATGTTCTATCCAACCATCTATTAATGAAAAAAATTCGAATGTTTAGTCGACTAATTTGGTTAATTCAAATTTTACTCGAGAAAAAAATACTGAAAATTCTAGGAAAATAATTTTTAGAAATTCACTAAATTTTGAGTTAAGATAAGAAATAAATTCAATGAAAAATATACAGTTCGATAGAGAAATGAATGTTGTATTCAGCTATTTAAAAAAGAAAAACGAGTCATTTCTCCAATGGGTCACAAATATTTAAGAAAAATCCATACACTACTAGGAGAAAAAGTTTTTATTGACTGTCGAAACTTAGCTTTCAAAACTTACTAATTTTTTCGAGGTTAAGATGAGAGATAAATCAAATTAAAACTGTTGAGTTCGATAGAGTAATCAATGCTGTATTCAAGCATATAAAAATAAAAAATCTTGGCCGTTTTACTAAAATACAGTAAACCGAAGAAAACGGTCAAAAATAACGTAATCAAGCTGTACGTTTGTACTGCTGTACGTTGCCCGTGGAAGGACGAATAGAATGTGGGATAATTTAAAGTTCCATCCCTTATCAGAAAAAATCAAATAGGTATACAAAATCTGTTGAGACCCTTTAAGATATCCTTCACTCTTAACTTTTAATTTGACAATATTCTATAGGATCGAATTCTAAACAAGAATTCAAGAGTCAGTTCCATACGCTGAATCTGAAAAAGTAAATTTGGAAGTTTCAAAATGAAATAGAAAAAGAAATGTTTGATACATTTTTCAGTGGAGCAATTTTTCGAAATTTATAAGCTCTTGTAGTATTTTCAAAATTTCCCCGTCAAAATTCATATTTGTCCCCTAGTTATTCTTAATCAACTCGACGAACTCTATCGAACAATGTATAAATAAGATGAAAAGAAATATTTCAAATTTCAACTACGCGTTCTATGGAATATTCATATCCACAATTTAGTTATCAAATAGATTGCACAAGTCCAGTTTATAAAACTGTTTGCATAGTTCGTTACATTTTAAACAACGAATGAGAAGAAAAAATAACCAAGTCATGTTAACTTCAACCAAAAGATTTCGATATACTTAAAATAATATGAATTTGTAAAATGGTAATTCTTAAAGATCAAACGACTAAATTCAAGTAAACTTTGAGAGTAAACAGTCTACAGTAAATGTGGAAAAAATTTATTAAAACACAAAACAATAATAAATTTAAATCCTTATAAAATCGATTTCCAATCCTTTTCAGTTATCTAATACCCCATTCTATTTTTTATTTGCTTTTTCGAAAGCCATTTTTTTCATCAGTAAGAATTAATAAAATAGAAAAAAAAATATATGACAGATGGGAGTGTGGGAACAAATCAAGATATTATAACTAAATTTTGTTCTCTCTCATCAGTCGATATAGATTAGAAAAATATGACCTTCATACAGTCATTTCAATGTTTATAGAACATTTTCTATTTCTAGTTCTACAATCACGACAATATTTAGCTAAATAGATTCACAAATACATATTAAACAGAAATATAGATACGAGCTATCGAGATCGAGTTTTCATCGTCGTGTAGCCAAGTCTATGGAACATAACTGTATATAGAAACCAAAGTTCTCAACTGTGCCTCATGTGGTTTTCCAAGAATAAGCTAAATTTAATAGTTCTCTACAAGCCAGAACAGAAAGCCATCCCATATTTGAAGGCCAGTCGGTAGGGCAGTTTCTCATCGAAAAAAGTGCGGTGTGCGAAATCATAATAGAAGGTCATGGCCTTCTATTCTTGCGATAGAGGGGTTGCGCAAGCCGTACATTTTCCATTGTTTTGTTCGGGATCTAGATGTCAAGCGACGGGATCCTCAAGAGACGGATTTTTGACCCGGCTAAGTCCGAATTCGCGTGGAAATATGGATTCTCGATCCCGCTGAATCTCATAGCAATGTTTGTTTTCCAGAAAAGCTTCCAAAAACTAGTAAAAACCTATACTAGACGAAATAGTCCATTTTTCACTATCTTTACCCACATTAAAAAATTCATAACTCACTGAGAATCACTCTAAACCCCTGGAAAATCACGTAAGGCCCAGTTGAGAACTTTGGTTCCTATATACAGTTACGCCCCATAGACATAGTTAGACGACGGTAAAAACTCGATCTCGGTAGCTCTTTGCGTTCTCGAGTTATTCAACTCACAATCACCCACATTCTTTTTTGAAATAAACAATGGCTGTTTTTCGATTTCGTCATAAACGACGCGTTTTCTAAACGTTAAACTTTCATAATATTAACTAAGATCTTTAATTTTTCTTTAACAAAAGAGTTTTTGGCAGGAGGACAAGTTATGTGACGGGTACTTTTTCCATATGATCGGTATTTTCGGTAGTTTTTTCAGAATTAATACCGCTTTTTCATCCTTGGAAAAATATCCATCACATATCGAAAATACCAGAAATTGTCCAATGCTTGTTCCTCTTCGCTCAATCCGGTTCGAATTGCTTCGTCCGTGTTTGTTAACTATTGATTGAGGTTGATTTTACAACTTGTTCTAGTGCACACATCATGACCGAATGAATTTAATTATTTTCTAGGTCGAAAACATTTAGAGCTTTAAATGAATATATAAATGCTTTTTATTAACTTAAAAATATGGAATTCCTATCCATATTCCTGTTTAATATGTATTTGTGAATCTATTTAGCTAAATATTGTCGTGATTGTAGAACTAGAAATAGAAAATGTTCTATAAACATGACTGTATGAAGGTCGTATTTTTCTAATCCATATCAACTGATGAGAGAGAACAAAATTTAGTTATAATATCTTGATTTGTTCCCACACTCCCATCTGTCATATATTTTTTTATATTTTATTAATTCTTACTGATAAAAAAATGAAAATGTTAAAAAAATGGCTTGAAGTTTATCTCTTCTAAATGTAGAAAATTCACATTTATAAGAGAATCTCTTATAAATATACAAATGGCTATGACCCTAGGCGATGGGAGCACTAGGCTGAAGCCTTACCCGAATTTGGTGCAATTAGGCTGAACCTTACCCCATTTCACTATTGGATACGGATATTTACACATTTTGTGTTATGTTCGCCAACAATGGCTATTTTTCTAGCTGGAACAATTCATTTTTCTTAGTTGCGTATCAAGATGAGATTAGGTGTGGCTCAGTCTCAGCTTTAGATCTTTGAGCATCACCCGCTAGATTTTTATAAAATGATTTGTAATCGATTGAAATGGCACATAAACTAAAAAAGAATAAAACTGTACATAGATTATTTCAACATTTTAATAAAACTTTTGAACTTTTTCTTCGTATTTAATTGAAATTTATTGACTAAAGTTTTCGATATGTTCATTTAAGAAATTTTTAAAAATCAGCGTTAATGAACACTAAAACGATATTTACAATGGTAAAACAGGAGTTGACAATTTACTCTTATTCACTTTTATTTGTAACACTACACCTGGAAATTACAACTACAACTACAAAAAGCTTTAATAAATGAAATACCATTAGAGATAAATTGAGAAGGCTTACAAAAATAATAGCTGTTTTAATGCACATTTAAAAATTTAAATTAAAATAAGTGGACGAGGTGTATTGATCCAAAAGAAAAAAATCCATGGATAGAGAGCAAAAAGAGTCTGGATTGAGACTTTGCATCGAGTTTGTTTTCGGTTTGGTAAAAAGGTCATTATTCCTATAGGTTACAAGAAGTTTGATAAAATATATGAATCCACAGCAAAATGCCCAGTACTGGGCATTATTTAATTTAAATTTTTAAATGTGCATTAAAACAGCTATTATTTGTGTCAGTCTTCTCAATTTATCTTTAATGGTATTTCATTTATTAA
>CAJNOQ010007261.1:0-12538 GCA_905250885.1 Didymodactylos carnosus
TCGTTTCAGGCGTCGATTCACTGTCAAAGAATACTCATTAGAGAGTCATGTAAGGTAATCAACATTTTTGCAAGTGGACAGAAATCTAGAGGAGACTTTGAATTTAAAGTTTTGGTTGGCCAACATGTCTGTCGACCACTTTTTCAAAGTGAATGATGAGGAATTAGGATCTGCAGTTGTCAATCTTAAAAAGTGCATAACTTCAGAGGAAAAGATCACAGAGGGCTGAGCGACGTCTCATTCTATATAGGGCACTTAACTGTATATTGTGGCATATCTAACTCAAAAATCGAAAGTCTTAGTTGAAAAGAGGGCGAGAAGTACTCTTAAACAAATTCAGTTTTTCAATCACAATCAATGGATGGTAAAGATAATTTTGTTCTACTAGTATAAAATCTTACAAGATCTTATAAAATCTTGTGGAAAATCATAGAAACGGATTTATCTTATAAAATCACACAAGACTCTTACGAAATCTGATGATATCTCACTATAAGACCTTACATCAAGAATCAGTTTCTATGTTTCTTACAGAATCTTACAAATTCTTATAAGAATCTTACGAAATCAGATGAAATCGTACAAGAATCTTAACAGATCTTACAGTAAGATTCTTTGACCTGGGAACGGACATCTTGTTTTAATGTGTGCACGCGCATGTTTGTTTCTGTTCTGTCGCTACGCACAAACGCTTCGTGTGCTGTGCTTCTAATCTACGACTGAGTTTATAACAGCATTATTTTCTATCTTTTTCAACCTTGCGTGACGCTCTCTATGTAGCACAATCATTCTTAGCCTTTCGGGTTTTATGAAACAGAAATAACAAAATGAGAACGTGGATGTATAATTACATGCAAAAAATTTATTAATTAAAAATGATGTGTTTTCACTGGTGAAAAATTAATTATTTAGGAGTAAAGTTTTAGAAGATCACTTTTTAACCATATTTGAATGTGATATGGCGTCTCAGTCTAATAACTATGCTGATTTAGTTGGGCAATATAAACGTGATGGTTTTGTTATTATAAGAAATGTCTTAGATACCAATTTAATTCATGAATGTCAACAGCATATTGAACATTTACAACGAAAATATCCGGATGTACCGAGTGAACACTATCATCATATTATAATGAGAAATGATCCATTTTGGATACGTTTAGTTTCTGATGAACGATTGTTGAATCTGGCAACAGTATTTGGTTCACCATTTATACAAGAAAAAGAAGGAGTTGCTATATTTTCATCGCATTATTTTTGTAAACCGCCAAAGACAGGGATGGCTGTACTATGGCATCAGGATGGTAATAATACTCAGACATGTTAAGCTTTAAAATATTGATTTTAATTTAATCAGGTTCATACTGGCCACTGAGACCAATGAACGTATTAACAATGTGGTTGGCTATTGATGATAGTGATACAGAAAATGGTTGTCTGAGGGTTATAAGAGGTAGCCACACGAATGAATTAGCACAATTAAAAGATGATGTATCGGTCGTCAATGTATTAGGCAGTTACACACATAGAGATGAAGATATTGATCAAAGTAAAATTGTGGATGTTGTTCTAAAGCCCGGAGGTATGGGAACAAATTTATATGATTTGTTTACAAAAGTCAGAGAAACAACCATTTGTAGCGCTTGTGGAATGCTTTTTGCCTAATACATAAAAAATGTCCGCTTGACTAAGTTTGTGTTTGGATATAATACATTCTGTGAGGAGAGAGAGGCGGAAGAGAGAGCCCCTAAAAAAGAGTCTACTAAAGATATAGCACAATAACTTTTTCTCAGGACAAAATTTTTTCCGAAGCGAATATCGTTGTTTTTCTCATATGATACAAAAACATCAGTTTGCTTTTGTGGACAAGACTTTATAGCACTATAGGTCAAATAGAGTCAGAAGTATTTTTCTCAAACGGCATGTCATTAGATACAATACTGTAGGCGGATTACGAATATGTGATTTATCTTTTAAAAAAACATTTTATCGGTTCGAAAATTTGATTACTGCCCAAAGATCAGTTTTAAAGCCTAGAATTGTTGTTCTTTAAGCATTTTAAAGAATCCAAAAGACTTTGTGTTCACTATCTAATCTTCAAGTCTTTATGACAACATAATATTTCTCTGAGACGGAAATTCTGGGCACGGAGTTGTCTTGCCATCGACACATCACCTGGAGCTCGAAAGTGAGACTGCAAGTATTTTGAAAGGTTTGGTCAAGCTGACGAGTCTGTTTTATTTCAAACTACTTGCTTTAATGCATTCAGTTTTAGAGATATTATGAAGTTTAGAAAGAAACATTTATTTAAAGATGGAATTTGGGCACCATTTCGGCATAAGGCCGGAAGAACTGAAACTTGGAGAAAGTTTTAATGATTACTGTGGATGATGAACAAAAGTTTTTGACTTTGTAAAACTAATACATTCATCTCACATCGCTCTCGTAAAAAACGATTATTAAAGGCTTTATTGTTTTCTCACAGAAGAATTATATTGTATGCTTTCTTTATCTTTTATCTAATTTTAAAGATATTAGTATTCATCATCCTAACATTATTCATGGTTCTGAAGCAAATACAAGTAACAGGAGAAGATGTGGGCTAACAATAAGGTAAGATTATTTATAAAAGAAAAAGTCAAAATCCTGATTGATAGTGTCCATTCCTTTATTCAGATATATTTCTCCAACAACCCAATGTTTAGACCCAAAACAGCCTGTAATGATGATGCGGGGTTCACCTATAGATGGTATTAATAAATATCGTAGTTGGCCAAAGTATCGTTCAGGTTATGATTTGCCATTTGATGGATGCGAAACGTGGAATGAGAGAAGAAAGATTGTTGATGAAGATGAAGAATATTTTCAAAGAACTGATTACGATGTAATGGAAAATGAAATTAAAACTGATTTATTTGAATTTATTTCCAGATTAGGTGGAAAGAAAGCTGCGAATTGATGTGAAGAAAGAATTTCGTTTGGTCATTCATTTTTTTTTTTACATAAAACGAATGGTTTAATTTGTTCAAAATTCTACTAATTTCCGAATAATACTGAAAAACTACCCAAACATGATTGTTCAGACTGAACCTATTTTCTAGTTCTTTTGATGTCCATTTCGGAGTTTCTCGTTCAAAGAAAACCCAAATCCTGAAGGGCTTATGACAATAGCTAAAACATTTTGTGTAAACGATAGTCTATTTCTTTACCAAAAAGTCATGGATACACAATAGCACAAATTTAAAGAAATTAAATTAGTACAAAAAATGAATAATGAAACACACGTGTTGCTGCATACCCATATAACTAAAAAGAGAAACGACAACAATAACGAAAAATATGAAATACATGCAAGGAAGAGAAAATGCTTTTGAACAATGGAGTTAGCATTCACATATTCAACAATTTTACTTGCGACGCATTATGTCGATAATTTTCTATCCTTGAAATATCCCTTTTTTTATGGACTAGTCGAACCACAGCCACTTTCAAGGAGACGGAAAGATTCCCGTTTCAAGGCAAAATTAAAAAATCCTTAAAAATTGTTTACAAATGATAGACTTACCTAGTTTCAATACCGTTAAAGAAAGATCATCTCGTCCAGAAAGAAGTCACATGATTTTGATTTTTGATGATTTTCATCTTCATCATGCATTCTGATTTAATTTTTCAAATATTTATAGATATTCGGCTAATTGTTCTACAGTAATCTTCCTTGTACCCAGTGTATGATCTTCATTTGATTTAGCAATTAATGTTTTAATAACATGAAGTTCTTCACTTCCTTTAGAAGTTAGTTGTTCGTTGATTATGATGTTAGAAACTTTTACTTCTAAAGTACATTCACACACTTCAATTCAGATCGAAGTATATTGCGATTGTGCAAATTTTTAATGAAATAGTTTCGTTTCTTATCGAATTTTGAAAGCTGTCAGATTTTTTCTATGGATCTGATTTTGTCTTTTTCTTATTTATACACGAAGATCTGGTCTCATTAAAATTATGTACCCAAAAAATTAAATTTCGATTTGTTTTTGACGTTCAAATTTGTCATTTTCATAAGAAGTGTGTATGTGTGTATTTAGACACAAACTTTTCGAAAAAGTATAAAATAAAACTGTTCATTTATAGCAGATTAAATTTATCAAATATTGCACTGTTGACATTTCTCTTGTTTACCAGTGAGTCAGTTCATGGAGTATCTAGATTTGTTTGGTCCGAGTTCCGATGAGAAGCGCGACCTTATCATTTCGACAATCTTGGATTTATAAAATACAGCATAAATATAACAGTCATTTGAATACTTTGATGAGAGATGTGATGTTGTACCATCATATTCAGGAAAATAATAAAGCATAATAGAGACTAAAATGCCCCGGTACGTCTTGATACTTCTGTCGATTTTAGCATTCCAAAGAAGTACCTAGAAACAAAAAAAGCTAACAACTCTCAAGAGGAACAAATATATTCTCTGGATCCTCTTCCGACCGGCAAAAAAAGTAGACTTCTGTTTGATATCCAGAGATGTCACAATCCCATTACAGTGTGGATTCAAAAACGACTAGGCTCAATCCAGCTATAGAACATCGCTGCATTCACTTCCATCTCGACAGGCACTCTCTACGATAGTTCTACTGTATTACAGATTCTGTATTCACTTGTTGTGTGTATCTTCGATAGAGTTGAGGGATTCAGCCAGAATTACAGCAGTTCTGCCAGAACTCACTACATATGCTTTTTCAGATTCAGATAACCTCTATGAATTGTCAGATTCTGTTCTATTCTGTACTATCGACAGAAGTATCAAGACGTACCGGGGCATTTTAGTCTCTATTATGCTTTATTATTTTCCTGAATATGATGGTACAACATCACATCTCTCATCAAAGTATTCAAATGACTGTTATATTTATGCTGTATTTTATAAATCCAAGATTGTCGAAATGATAAAGCTTCTCATCGAAACTCGGACCAAACAAATCTAGATACTCCATGAACTGACTCACTGGTAAACAAGAGAAATATCAACAGTGCAATATTTGATAAATTTAATCTGCTGTAAATGAACAGTTTTATTTTATACTTTTTCGAAAAGTTTCTGTGTCTAAATACTGTCTTAACTTGTTTAGTCTGATTCGCCTCCAGGCATCTATCATTGCTAAAGGCTTGACCAGTTCACATTTTTTGTTTTATCTCACAGAAGAACAGGATGATATAACTCTTATAGTACATAACAATTCTTAATGAAAGTTCATCTCTTTTCGTTCAATACTCTATTTGTCAATGGTACTGGCAATTTCTTCTCATCAGTTATAAGATTCAGTATTATTATTGCATCTGTCTTGGCTATATGCCAACGAGTAACGCTTTCTAATTGGATTTGTCGTGACCGCTCATAAATGTACATGAACCTATATTCATTTGAGTGATATATCTGTACGTCCTGTGGAGTACAGTGTGTATATATGATATTCTCTACATAAAATAGAACAGAAAAGAACTTGAGCATAACAATCATCATCATAAGAAAAGTTGTTCTCCTTTTATATGAATCGAACATACATATATGAAAAGAGTTCATTCATTCATTCATTCATTATTTGATAGTTAGTCTAACGTCATAGTTTATGCATTGTTATCCATCTGCGACATCAGAAAGAACAAAACACATTGAAAAACTTGATCGAATATTAAACCATCTTTTTTTAACCAACACGGTATCGACCGTTCTTTTTAGATTAAATAGGAAACAATATGGGAGAAAAAAGAAAATCACGTGTTGTTAAAGAAAGGTTCGTACTGGATCTATCTATATTTCGGTGTTAATAATAAACAGCTGAAATTCATTTAGACGAACATCGAACGTCGTGAAAAAGTCAAAAATAACCGCTCAATCAAATGAAATTGAAACGGTATGTTTTAATTTTTTCATACATACCCTCCTCCTCTATTCGATACACTGAGAAACAGACTAGGCTGACATAAATTGTGCGTTAAACTTCGCTAGTTTATCGCTAGGCTTTGAATCATCATCTTTTATCCACGGTTAACAACCATTATTTTAATATCATATATGTTAGTGTTTTTTATTAGGTACGCAATGGACAGATGGATTCTACGAGTGATGCTCTCCATCAACCATTGCTATCAGAAGCAGTATCTAATGTTTCGATTAATGGTAATAGCGTAAATGGAAATGGTATTTTAAATCATGAGGAATATCAGCCAGTTATACCTTATGATCATGACGACGTGGATGAACAAGAACATGTCCCAAACGACAAATACGATCATGAGAAAACACATGATGAGAAAAATGGTGGATGGTGGTCATCCGTGGCGAAATTATTTAAATTTGGTAATAGTTCAAAATCAAAAGTTGACTGTTTAAAAATGAATAACAATGAACGACATTATGAAGAAAATAATAATAATAGTCAAACGAATGATGAAATTGATGGACAAGCATATGTAAGAATTGATGAGACCGATTATGTTAATGGAAGTTATTTGGCAAATGTTAAATCACGAAGATCATTGAGAGATTCTCCAACATTTGTAGCTTAATATCTATTTCGTTGTCACGTTCTTATCAATTTATAACTCCAAAAGGATAAATATAAAATTATTAATCTAAATAGTAACTCGACTATTTTTAAATTCTTCAATATTACGTTTTTTCTATTAAAAAAGTAGATTAGCTCAATTATATGTTCAGTTTTCTTTTTAATAAAAAAGATCCGCAATCTGCTTTGGCTTAAAGACAATAATCGAATGTTTTTTGTGTTTTTAACTAGATGTTTAAGAATTAAAATAAACTTCTTACGTACATTAACAATTAATTGACTTCCTATTTCCGAACTACCTTACAAATTGATATTGTATTATCTAGAATAAGATCTTTGAAATAAACAACAGAGGAACGCTGAATGAAAAAGAGAGAACACACATCCTGCTGTTTACGCACTTTATTCTGCAATGGAGATATGATTGTTGATTACATTCATCCTGTCACACTAATTTTTTGATAATGGGGCTAAAAGGAAAACATTGACTTTTTAAAGATCTTTTCACTGTCTGTCAGCGATCTATTTTAAAGTCGGAAGTAAAGCATGAGATATTTACTCTGCACTGAAGACTTAAACGTTGATGTTCAGATCACTACTAATTGTTCGAATTCTTTCGTTTTTCTATCCTCTCGTATGAAGAAGTAAAAAAGAATCTGTCAGCTAAAAAATGAATATGTTTCTACAAAGATTGTATGGAAAAATAATTTAATTACAATATCACTAAACAAAATCAACAAAAAAATAATAATAAATTAATTAAATTTGAAGCAGTGACTAGTCAGCGTATATTGCAAAAAGAAAACGGTACATAAAAAAATAAAAATCATAAAAAAAAGAATTTGGACCGTATAAGAGGCTATCTGCTTAATTAGCACGAAATTCGTCGCATATGTAGCCAGGAAGACGTTGATCAAGTACCTAAAATAAAGAATGTACTTAAACTGCTGTAAAAGAAAAAAATCGATAATGATACACTTGTGAAGTTGTTATAAACGACAGAAGCAGATCAAAATGATTTTCTTGTAATCATTCGATTTTATTAACCCAAGTGAAAAAGCAGTCATCATCCTACTCATTTTTTAGTCAACAACTAACAGCGTTATTCAAACGTATTTACTTTAATCGATAAATCACCATGATGTACAAACATGATGAGAAAATCGAGCATATTCACGGCTTCCACTGGAAAATCAGCTTGTTTTTGTCTAAAACGAAAGAGAATTACACAAACGAATATTGTTATTAAAAAAACTTACGATGCTGCACTTTCTACATAAGATTTAATATATTGACATAAACATGTTAGATAATCTTCAATTAAATCCGAATGATATTGTTTTGTCATTGTATACAGTCCAATGACAAATGCTGAACTATCCATATCTTTTTTTCCACTTGATGAACTACCACTCGATGCTGTTTGACTTTTCAAATATTTCAACGTAACAAGACGTGGTACTTGACTTATGGTAAATAGAACAAGCAATGGGATTAGAAGTGAATGATTTTGAGCCGAAACATAAACACGTTGCAAAATATCATTAATGCCCGTTGTTTCTAATAGTGGACTTAATTCATATAGTAATTCGTTCATCTCGCCAGGATACGTTAGACCATTCTCACCACAATATAAGTGTTGAATGTCTTGAAGTAGGGCACTAAATAAAACAACAATAGACCCTTATCTAAAGAGCAGATGTGTTTAAACATACTCATTGAATGTTTTCAACGCGTAAAACAGATATTTTGAATCATATTTTGCTGATGCTGTTAATTCATTTGCAATTTGTCGTCGTAATAGTTGCATTTGTCCGACCTATTAATTAGGGTAGATTAGTAACAGCTCGAAGTAGTCAGATTATCTACCCTCAATAGATGGTTACTAAGTACAGGCCAAGCTTGACTTCCTTTAGCTACAAAATTCGGATACAATCGATTTGTTTGAGCTAAAATAGAACTCTTTCTGAATATGAATCGATATTAACGACGGTTTACTTACTAATGAGACTATCAATAGGCATTAACTGTCGCTGGAATGAATCAAGCATGTCAGCTGACTCACGTTGAGTAAATACACTTTGGATTGTGTCAGTTAACACTTGTAATTCTTTAACAATCATAAATGATAGCAAGCGATCAAGTCCATTCAGGCCGAATGAGCCAACAGCTCGGTGAATTTTACGAAATAATAAAATGTCGACAATGGGCTGTTTTGTTCGCCAGTCATACCATGTATTACGTTGTTCAGCATAATATGTTTGCTTCGGATCGGTAACGCGAAGAATTTCTCGACAAAGACGACCCATGAAATTTACAGAACCATCTCCTAGCGGGGCAATGCGCGGTATAGGAATGTGTCGATTTTGGAATGAACTTTGAAAATCATACACCTATAAACTAAGATATTGATGCAGGATGTAATTAGTAAAAGCTTTTGGATACCTTTTGTTTTAAAAAGCTATTTGATTCTTGTTCAACATTATAATTGATTATTCTTGAAACTTCTTCTTGCCAAATTTTTAGGCCATATATACTAACATAATCTTGAACATACTCAAACGAACGACGAAAACCTTCCATTTGTATACCAAGAGCGTCCAGTTTGGCAATCAATTCACTTCCCTAAAAAAAACAAGAACATGTGATACGTATTATTTTTGTCTAAACCGCAATTTACCTTAGCACGTGGATTGAAGGTTAAACCGTTGTGAAGAGCTGTTGCTACTTGTTTGACTAACTCTTTGCGAATGCCGTCTTCAAGCACACGTTTTGGATCAAGCTGCAAGAACAAAAAATAACGATCATTCCGATGTGCAGCTATTACAGAATTTACTTCGTACTTTGACTATGCCAACTAATGTTGTTTTCATCATCAACATGCCTTCAGTGAATACAGATATGTCGTGTGTCAGTTTAGCCACCTGAAATTACAAAATTATCCTTAGTGAAACGTTTCATAGTTACCAGAGGAGTCGTACTTGATAACGTTCATCTAATTGAGCATATTCACGTAGCTTATCTTTTTCTGCACGAAGAGGTAATTCTTTGAGTGTATTCGTTTGTAACTGAATAATTTTAGCCAACATAGTAAACATTGTTTCAGGAATGATTTGTAAAACTTTTCGCACGTATGCAACCAATTCACCAGAATCTACACCACAAGATCCATCATAGTACAATCCAAAAATACTGAATGGGGAAATACCTACAATACTGCGACACGGTCATCAGATCTTTGCTACCAACTTGATTTATTCGAACAAGAGGAAGGTCAAGGGCAGAAGAAAGCTAAAATACGAAAACAAGATATGCGATACTCAAAGAAAAAGGGTGTATTGAAGACTGACTACCTTTAGAAAAGTAGCACGTAATTTTGTCACCAACGATGGATTTCGCTTGATACCTTGCTGCATTACTAATGTAAAGCTAAACAAACATATTCAAGGTAAAACTGTATTGTAAAAATGAAGATTTGAATATTCATCGGAGGAGGACTTATGAGGGAATCTATGGAGATGATACCCTCCGTTTTCCACAATTTATAGCTCAATCGATAGAGTATATCGAGGTAGTAAAAGCCCTATAAGGATTCATTCCCATGGTGCTTTGTTCAAAAGTTATAGCATTTTCTTGTTTTCAAGTCCCTGGGGCTCGAAAGCAGTAAAACTTCAATAACTCAGCCAAAACTTTGCTGAACTCTCTGTAACTCAACTAAAACTTTCTATGACTATAGTAGGTATCTTGCACTACTACAAAAAAAATGTCAGCTTTTCGTACCGTGTTTTGGCTGAGTTATTGAACTTTTACTGTTTTTGACCGCCAGGGGACTTGAAAACGAAAAAATGCTATAACTTTTGAACAAAGCACCATGGGAATGAATCCTTATAGGACTTTTACGAGCTCGATACACTCTATCGATTGAGGTGGAAATCGTGGAAAAGGGAGAGTGACACCTAAATAGGTTCTCTCGTTAGAAATTTTCACAGTTAATATTTGGCCAACTGGTAGAATTGGAGTATTTTAATACGACATAATGTGAATACAGAAATTCACATTTAGTCGCTATTCAGTATTGTTTAACATCTATATTGCAATGTAGAAAATATAGAAAAGTATTAATACCTGTCAATAATGATCCATGCATAGGATAAATCGGCAACAAGTTCCATGATTGAAAGTGTTGATTCTTGTACATTATTCAATAATATCATTGTACTTAATAAGCGTTTATTATCATTTAGAAATTGTTTTACTTGCATATTCGTGTCTAATTCGTGAAATTGCTGAACTTCATCTAAAGCTGTCATTATTTGATTTGTTTGTCGCCCTGCACTTGTCCAATCATCAAAATCTAATGTTTCAATCTTTTTTGCCACATTTCGAAACCACGCTTGAAGATTATCTAAAAAAAAGATCAACGATACAGACAAAAACAATGAATGATACACTCGTTTCCATACCATTTTTCTCGACACGTGTCAATGGTTTGGCCCCAGAAAATACATCCGCTAATTCTAGTAAACGTTCAATTGCTTCTCGTTTGTTTGCATTCCATCGATCATATTTTTCTACAAGCAATTGACTGACAATCTAACAAGAGAAAACAAATATTAATTGACATGTTCTAATAACGAACGGACGATTTACTTCTTTTAAATTGAACTCAAACTGAGCTGTGTTCAAAAGTAATTGAAATACTTCAGCAGGATTATAATGTGCTTCACTTATCGTTAAATTCAACATTTGTTTACAACGTTTATTCGTATCAGCACCTATTGGTAGTTCACTGGTGTGTAATATGATCCATCGAAGACAAATATTGCATTCCTTCATAAACCGAAGTAATTGTGAGATGTTTTTAAGCACATAATCTTCAATAAGAACACCTTCTGTCAAGTACTGTTCCACTTGTGTATTTAGTTTTCCAATACTCGAATAAACTATTTGTGCCTGAAGCAGAAAAGTATATTCGTCTTTTCAATATGACTTTAGTTTGCACATACTCTGTTTTTAACCGCTTGTATATCAAGTGTGTTATTGAGAGCCGCTTTGGCTGCCTTATATTGATCCCATGCATCAATCAAATTCACCGTTATACCCATATACAAATTGATTACCTACGAAAAGCGAGACAATCATTTTTCAACTTAGAAATGAAAATAGAAAATACAATACCCAATTATCAGCAAAATGTTTATCGACAATTTCACGCATTACAGCTGGTTTATTGTGTAATATATCGGGGTAAAAATAAAGTAAAACGTAAATCATGGCTGCTTGCGTTGCAAACGCTGTTGTTTGATGTTCTAATTCTGTGTACGCTTTTTTCTGATTATAAATATCATCTGAACGCAAACGACCAATAATCATACCAATAATGTCTTCGCGAAATCCAATTCGTCTATAAACAAAAAATAACAAACATGTGCATATGTGGTTGACCAACTGAATATTCTTGCCATTTACTTGAAATAATTTTCTGGATAACCAGGTGGACGACGATACGGTTGCAGAGAAAACCCGTCGTTCCTTGCTAAAAGTTTTCCAACTTCGTCTATGTTACTATCGAGAGCATTTCGTTTGCCACTAAAAGAAAAATAATCCCTAGTCCACTAAAGATGTGACCCATTATAGTGAATATGAGCTGTAAGAAAGTCGTAACCCAGGGAAATTCAATCAGAGAAAAATTCACTTCGCTATTGTACCTGTATCGAAAATAAGAAACAATCATTCGTTCGCGAGCTGCTGCATCATATTTCAAGTCGAGAATAATCAACATCACACCAAATAAATAAACTGCTTCTGTCATTAATTGTTTACCAGCTTCATTTGCGATCACATTTTCGACTGTTTGTTGAAGATAAGTGCCATTCATTAAATCTTCAACATATCTTAGAATAATAAAATCATCCACCGGTAATATGTTCTTTTGAGAACCCTCAATCTGAACTAACCTGTTAAATTCAATT
>CAJNOQ010007262.1:0-12538 GCA_905250885.1 Didymodactylos carnosus
GCTCCTAATAATTTTTCTTTTATATAAATAACGGAGATACTGTAATTACCTTGTTACTGAGTTGCTTTGATATCATTCCAACTCCGTCTGTAAACGTGTATTTATTATCACTACTGATTATATCATCTACATATTTTACTAAATCGGCTTTGATCTACACGGAAAAAAATAAGCGTGAAATTGAAAGTCGTAGAAAAAAAAGCATAGACTTTAGAATCTATGAAAAAAGCGTGAATTTTAAGTTGCAAAGAAAAAAACTTAAGATAGAATACGTCATTGTCATAATCGTGGAGAATACCTGTAGAAGTGAAAATGTTGACATAAACCCGTGAACAAAACAACCGTAAGAATCAACGTAGAAATTGATATGTATACAAACAAATACGAGAGAAAAATCGATGAGTATAGAAGTCATTTACCTCTTTTACTTTTGTCAGCATCATTCATATATGAATAGCATTAGCTTCAATACAAATTGAAAAGTTTTTCGCTTTCTTTTAGAAATAGTTAGTAGTTGATACTGAAGCTCAATATCATTGTCCACGACGCATCCATAGTGACTGTATGGTTTCATGTGATAGAGTTAAATAAGTTTTGGTGATTAATTAGTCGAATTAAATAAGTTTGAACGGTTAAACGTGTGCACATTCTTTTATGTGAAGAAAAGCATCTACTAAAAATCTGTTTACAAAACAGCATGAACGAAGACTATGAAAAACACACATTGAAGAAAAAGTGATGGAATTTCTTTTTTTTTCGTGTATAAAAGCATCAGGTGTTTATTATGTTTTAATTAAATATTTTTATAATACTCACTTGGATTGTTGGCTGTGTACTCGAAAAACATTGTGCCATTCTGGCTGCATATTTTGCTACAACTCTTTCATTGGCAAAGTTTCCCATCCAACGATACGCTTCCTCAAATGTGAAGCAACCAGGCATTTCACAGTAGTAATAGAATTGTTTAAATCGAACTTGTGATTGTGCGTGATGTAGGTAACAATACGATCTGCCGCCGATGATAAATCCAGTTGTCAAATACTGTTTGAAATGTTGACGAAGAGCGACAAAATCTCGTGCTTGAAGTTGATTACCATTATCGTCGCGGAACTCGACAAAGATAAAATTATTCAAATTTCCAAATTGTGGTTCTCGTAGCACTCGATTTGACTTAGAAAGTTTAAAAGGTTTTACAATCGGATCCGTACTGGATGTTAAAGTGACGCACGGAATAAATACTTCGTTTTTCAAGGTAATTGGGAATTGACTCATCAAGCTTGTCTTATAAAAGGAGTAATAATGCTTCAATATATCAATAAATTCCGCGTAGAAATCAATAAAATAATGTTTTAAGGCTCGATAGTATAATCGTGAACACATATAATACATGATATCATCTTGTTCCTCTTTATCGATCAATGACATTCCAGACAAGAAGATTTGTTTAAAATTTTCATTTGTGTTTAACTTTTCTTGAACACGACATCCCATACTCGTTAATATGGACCAGGAATAATTTTGAATATACGTTGGAAACTGTAGTTCAAAAAATGGTTTTTTATAAATTACATCGTCTTTATCAAACATGACTGAGCCGAAGTAGATGGTGATATTATTTTGTTGAAAAAAACTAATAAATTTTCTAAATGCAAGTTCAATATTCGTCTTCCTTTCATACATATTATTCATTATTTCTCTATCAATACATAAAACAACTCGTATAGCGGAAAATAATGGTTGAGGTTCATCATAACAAACCCGGTTGTACTCGTGAAATCCTAAATAGAGAGAAAACAAAAATCGTTTTATTAATTTTGAAGTTAATCAGAAATGTACAAAAAGGTTTGCTCGATCTGAGTCAATATTTACCTGGTATCCCACCGACAGTTTGTAAAAAGAGAGGAAAAAAGAGGATTCGTAGTTTAAAAAAAAGAGGAAAAGAGGAATTCAGTTTTTTCCAGAGAAAAATGCTAACAAATATTGTAGAAGCATGTAACGGTGGTATATCTATGATCTGCGTTCAATGGCGACTCGAAACAGCGAAAAATGAAATTCAGTATTGTTCACATATATTTTGCCTCGATCATAATATGCGCACTGCAAAATGAGAAAACAACAGAAATTTCGTTCATCTATTGTTTTTTTCGTCTAGTTGTGATCACTATTATTCTATATTAAAGATTGCATCATCTTTAGCTATCTCTGTCTATTTTTCTTTTTTATATTACATGTCTTTGTTCTTTTGGATATGTATATGAAAGCATACATTCAGAGATAGTCAGTTCGAGTGCATATAGAATACAGAGTTAGTAAGTGGTCGGACCAGTTAGTGTTCTCCTTGCTTCATGTTATTCCAACATATGTATTTTTACCATTATTTTTTTTAAATACACTACATAAATTGGATTGGCACTTTGTTTAATCTAGGGTACTGAGAGAGTTTCTAGTCTCCCTTGATTGAAGAACCCGAGCTTAACGACTGACAGAAGTCAAGAGTAAAAGTAAAATGACGTTGAACGATGTCAAATTAAGAATTGGAGAAGGGAAACGGTGGACAGAAATCATTGGCGGGAAGTAATAAATAGAAATGTACAAATTAGACCCGTAAATTCCAGGATTAAAGACATTGTCTACGGGTTTAGACAACAGGCAGTGAAGCGTAGAAACTATGATCTGCAAGTAGCACATGGAGTGGTTAAACGCAAAGTTATAGAAGTGCTATCCAAAGCTACAAACAACAAGTATAAATGTCCGGGTTGTGGCAAACAATTTAAACCACAAGGAATAACTGGGCACGTTAAAGCATGCGCTAAAAGCTGGTGCAAGAATAACAACATCAAGTGATAAGTCGAAGCAAATACGCTGGTTGTGAACACCTACCGAAAACGAACTCTCGGGGTGAATGATGGGTATTATCTAAACTGGCTTGCCAGACGATAGCATTCGGATGTGTACCGTGATTTTTCCCAAAAGAGACCAAAAAGAGGATTTATAGGAAAAAAAGAGGCGGAGGTGGGAGGTCAGATATTCACACTTGTGATGTGGACGTTCTGCACAAAACTCTGATGAAAAACGTAAAAGGCAAAAATTGGTGTGAGCTACTTTGCGAACTACTTAGCACTTACTACTACCTCTAAATCTAATCTCTGACCAATCTCTATATTCGACATCGACATCAGAAACCGAGTCAAATAACACAGTCATCGCTTAATCTCTGAAACTTTGATATTTTTACCCATATATCAGCACTTGATATCCTCAGGATAATTAAAAAATAAATTTTTCTAAAAAGATTTCGGTCTACCGCTTATTTTCATAAAAAGTTGAGATGATCATAAATTATCAAGGAACAAGGTAAGCGGCTCAAAAGTTCTAGAATACACTGTAATTCAGTTGCTTGGAATGCGAATGTGCTTTAGAGTACAAAAATCACTTTCTTCTGTTTCGAAGTTTAGCGGAAAGCGAAAAGGACAACCAAAGCCATAAAACTTTCGCTTTCCGTTTCTTTATCCTTTACAACCAAAAGTTATTCAAAACACAGATACGAAAGTCTGCAGCTGAAAACAGTATAAGACGCCAGTAATTCAAACTTACAGCACTACTTTTTTTTCGGTCGAAACACACATCACTGGATAGAACGCAATGTGCTGATCAAGAATATGACCGTTTTAGCCTTCCCAGACCGAGTTTTCGTGGAGGAAAGTGTAAAATATCAGGAAGGTGTCGAAGTAGCAAAAATAGTTCCATTTACGAAAAACAGCCTTAAATTTTTTTCATTTTTACTTTTCACTCTCACTATTATTTTCTTCAAATTCTCTGCACTGATCGAACAATCAATGTCTGCACTGCAGAACTAGGCCAAGAACTGTTGCGCGTTGTTACTTTACTGGAAAGTAATGCTAATTTTCTGAATGCTAAATATTATTTTTACCAATAGAAGTAGAGTTCAGTATTACTGTCACGAGTGATGGAATATATGGAATATCTGCAGTACTGGTAACAAGAGCAGTAATGCACCCTCACTAGCAGCATTAATTATTTCGAAAAATAGACTTGATACGAAATGCATAAATTATTAGAGTTACAATTAAACACTTTAATTTTGTAAATTTATTTATATTACAAACGTGTCGACCTCTTTATTGAGACCTTCCACAGTAATAAGAAATTAAAATAAAGTGAAAACTAAATTAAAATTTCTTATTTTTAAGTATATCTTGGTTCTTCTATCCGTGGATAGAGAAAAAATGAATACGCCTTGTGAGAGGAAAGGAAAAAGAAAAGTATGCAGTTAAGAATTTTTATTAACAGTCACTCTACAATTTTACATCTGTTGTAAACAACACGTTAACAGAATTTAAGTATTTTTATTTTTAATTTATTTTATTTTCTTCTCACTGAGGAAGGCCTCAATAAAGAGGTTAAAACGTTTGTTATATAAATAAATTTACTAAATTAAAATATCTGCTTGTAAATCGAACAAAGCATTAGTTATTTGCATATACTGTACAATCTCTATTACAAAAGACTTATCATGCCATTGTTGTTATTAGAAGAAATAATTTCATTGCTTAACAACAAAAATATATTATCTTTCAGAACTTTTTTCTGCGTTCTTTTGAAATTTTCTTTTTTGATTCTTTCTTTTTCTTCCAGTACGAAAGTAAAGGTATATATATATTGACTACGATAAAGTTCGCGTAATTCTTTTGACCTTGAGTAAATTATTTGCAAATAACCTTGTTTTTTTGTTGAAAAAAAGAACTTTATTCCATTATTTTCAACACAAAACAATAATTACATACCTGGTCTCGCTTGAATATATTCGGCTGGATTACCTCTAATACAGATATGTAAAATAAATCCATATTTATGAACATCAATGACGACTCCACGATCAATATGTTGTACAGTAATAACTCGTCTGAATGGTGATCGTTGTAAGTCATCTATTTCAAATTTATTCATATTAAATCTCATTATCCATTTACATGTTTTTTCCTTATAATAGTGTGAAGAATAACACCGAAATTTGTTCATTGATGTTAAAGCACCATAACAAATAGACATAGAATAGCCCGTATCAAATGTCAACTGATTATATCTTGTGTTGTACATATACATCGGGGAATCTTCCATATTCAATACTGAATTATTAAATATCAATAATTTTGTATATAAAATCCATGTACGTTGATATTGTGAAATGAATGCCGATAAATCGAACGTACGAGATGTCTGGTACGTAGTCAGAAAACGCCGTAAACCAAAACTGTCACTACTAATTTCTTTTGAGCGACGTAGTACCGTATCGGACAGGTCACTTGAGTTCTCAACAGCAAATAGTATCGATGCGGTCTCGAACATATAACTGAATGCATGAAAAATGCACGTCATGACTCGTCTCTAAATCCAAAGTCGAAATTTGAGCATGTACATGTGCATATTCGAAACAACGAACAACTTACGCTCGACTGACGTAATGGTGTTTTAGGGGGAAAATACACCGGAAAAGCTAAATGCCATTGAGATTCTTGTTCAATTTTGTACATGTATGGGACACAGGTAAAACTACGGTCTGCGACTAATGTGATTTAGTTATTGGTATTTTGTCATATAATTGCTTCGTTTCAATGGATTAAGCTGGAAAACAAAGAACTTTTTCAGAAATGTTTGATTATGACTACCAGCGCCCACCTCTAAATGTGCGTTGAATCTTTAGGAAACTTATGTTCCAAAGCCGCGGTCGTACAATCAAAATGCTATCTTCAAATCCTACCACAGATGTAACTTTTTGTATTAGAAAATCCTGTCTTCGTACTAACTTATGACAGAAATACAGAAATGTCCTAAAAAATCCGAGCTTAATTGACACTTTAAAAGAGAACGATCGTCGTAAGTAAAGAACTTTATTTAACTCTTTTAATTATAACATTAGACTGGCTCATATTCCGAACAGAGGATCCTGATGCAGCAATAGACTAATCAGAAAATTCTGCGATTTTCTAGCGGGCAATGTAAAAGAAAGCTTTTTCATAGCACTAGTTCGATGAAAAATCAAATGGTTAACATAGTGAGTTTCTTGAAATTTTCGAACGCTATGAGTGCCCATCATGTATACATGAGTGGATCGGACCGGGCGTACCCTCAAGTAACAGTTAGGTTCAACAGTAAGAAGCATACATTGATACAGGTAGAAGTTCTTGTTAATGACAAAATTTACATTATATATCGCAATTCAAAATTGGTCAGTTTTGGTAAACGCTTCTTGCATTTGAATCTCACTACAATCTTCATTGTATTGAAATATGCCATCTATTCCTGTTCATTATTATCTTATAATTTAAACAGTTTCTCACCAAAATCTGTACTTATTTATTATTATAATAAGCCCTCATGTGTTAGGATACTGGAGAGATCCTAAGACGGGTGAAGTCAGCCCGGTAGTGTAATGGTAGTACGTCCGACCGGTAATCGGAAGGTCTGGGGTTCAATTCCTCAGTCGGGCAGTGGTCCTTTTCCGTTCTGTCGTGATATAACATCTCGCTGGGTGATTACGGGGCGTAACAATGCCAGTCATTTCATCTATCTGGATGTGTATCAAGATTCCAATCTCGCATACGGGGTCACGGTATACGAACCTCTTTCTTCGCTCATCATTTGAAGAAATCATGAATTAAAACTAAAGAAAGAACTTGTAAACGTGTACAGAGTACCATTATAATTAGTAAAAAATAAAAAAAGCTAAGCTGGCTAAAATCATCATTTTTATCATAGTAACGTCTTGTTTTCCAATAAAATTTGAGGCACATAAATAATGCATTTATATGACCAGCAGTCCATTCAGACTTGTTGAGATATATGCTTCATAAAAAAATTGTCTTCCCAAGCATTATAGGATACATGTGGAATCAAGGTCTGAAACCAAAACTAACGTGTAGTAGAATCTTCCTATTCACCGCAAATGGGTTTCGATGATGAAGTCGATGCTGGAAGCAGATGTGTTGATTAGAATAGTGTACTCAGCTTAATTTCGAAATTTTTGCTTTTGATATTCTTTATCATCTATACATCCTCTTTGCTCTTTTATTTGCTTCATCAGATCGTCGATCTTAATTTTTTTTCTGTCGATTTTATTTAAATCGAGAAGAATTGGATCGTATAAATCTGATCGTGTTTAAAAAGTTCAGCTGCGCTGAATAGGAAAAAGCTTCACTTATTTGTTAATTGCGATGGTACGCATTGGTGAGTATTAAGTAGAGAAAAATTCATCCTTCGTTTTAAGATCTTTTAAGTCGTGTTCAAAACGTTTCTAAGGTATAAAAAACTGGATTCGCAGATATATTTAAACGCAGAATCGAATGAGCGCACTTAGAAGAGAATCTATTACTTTAAATACTATAGTCTTACACATATAAATCGAATGCGTCTGAAGGAACGCGTTTAAACGCGTCTGAAAATGTTTCGTGTGAAAGTCGGTCTTTCTGAAATGAAACGCGTTTAAACGCAGCCACATTTGGCACGTCTTGACGCGTTAGAGTAAGACGCGTTTAAGCGTCTATTTTATAGGAAAAACATTAGACGCGTTTATTTACCTTTTCCCCCGAGAAACACGTTTAAACGCACAGCTTCACCATGCTATTACTGAATGAGACGCGTCTCTTTTCTTACTCTCTAGAAAGATGCGTCCAGACGCGTCTTATTCAGTCACAAAAAGTTTGTCGCGCCTCGATGCGTCTAAATAAGACGCGTCTCTTTTCTTGGTTGGTTTAGAAGTAAAGAAAGTATGTGCAAATAAAGAAGTTTTAATTTTCAAATCTACTGAAATATTTAGAATATGTTTAATACTGACAAAAAAAGAATCGCAGAAGTACCAGTTTTAAAGAGAAGTTTCTGAGAGACACGTTTTTTCTCGAAATTTCAGGCAGGAGTACTGTAAAACAAAATATTTACTTTCATCCTTTTCCTGCTCTTATTTAGTCTTTCTCACTTCGAAACCTACAGACTGACAAATATAGAGCAAGTACCAAGCCCAGTTAGCTGAGCGGTAAGTACTTTGCTTTGTAATTTCTCTCTCTGTTCTAGGTCGGATGTTCGAATTTCCGTAAGTACATCTTCTATACTTATCTTTCTTTCATATCACTTAAGCTCTTCTCTCCTCCTCTTCGTTTCTAGTAGCTAGTTATAAGACCCTGAACTTCGGTATAAGAATTTTAGTTGAACAAAAACAAACCTTTCTGCATAAAAGAATTAATTTTAAAAAAGCACATTTAGGCGCGTCTAGATAAAACGCGGTCAAACGCGTCAACATCAGACGCGTCTAGATAGCGTCAAATGGTGCATATTTGCACTACCTAGACGCGTCTAGATGAAACGCGTTTAGACGTGCCAGAACAGCGACTAACCCGGCATAAAACCGCGTTTAGACGCGTCTAAATCAAACGCGTCACTATATGATGCATCCAGATAGCGTCAAATGGAGCATATTTGCAGCGATTAAACGCAGAAAAAAACGCGTTTCCGACTGGAAAATATTTACATAGTTTTTTATGTATACTTGGTGTGCTTGTGAATTGTCTCTTCAGAACTTCTTAGCTTTATGCAGGGGCGCCACGATACCGCGAAGGCAGAAGGGGAGGACGAAGTCAATTTCGAATTGAATTTTTATGCTTTTAAAAATTGGAAAAACTAAAAAAAAGGTAAATATTCTAAGCAGTTTTCTTCTAAAGCAAGACTGAATTTCCTTCTCTCTAACTCTATTTACTTCAACACAAAGCCTTATAATATAAAAACACCTTATAAACACTTATAATATAAAAATTCATTTACTGAAGCCATGATACAGTCTATTCTACTTATCTTATCTTATTTATGTACATGACATGAATTTTATTTTCTATCAAACACAGAAGAGAACAACAAATGCTTTACTCTCAAAATGAGAAAAATATCTTACTCCAAAATTGAGAGTAAACGCCTTACCCTGAAAATGGGAATAAACGCTTTACTCCGAAACTGAGAGTAAGCCTTTTATACTCAAAAAAAATGAGAGTAATTGTCTTACTCTGCAAATACGAGTAAACGCTTTACTTCGTGGGATCTTCTCGTAAGTCAAAGGTCTAATTTTCGGAGTAAATTTTTTCAAAAAGCAAGGGAAAGAGATCCCTTCCCTCCTCCCTTATCGGGACACTCCTGGCTCTATCAAGATTACTTAGTTCGACTTTTCCTCCTTGAATAGTTAGTTAATAATCCAAAGGAAATAGCGAACTCTTTCATTAACCTGATAAGGATCTGTTCATACGTACCGTATTTCTAACAATGATTGAAATTCTTTGCATAGCTTAAATCTCACGATCGATTTCAAAAGTGTTTCGTCTACTCAATCTTAGTTCACAATAGTTGAAAATAGCTCAGAAAATGAACTGGTCCGACAAGTCAATGTACGATTGGTTACCAGTTTTACAGCAACATTGTATCTGAAAAAAGGATTTAAGTGTAATGTCACTTTAGAACATGATAAAGACTAGAGAGAAGCTGTTAAATCGATAATGTAACACTTCTATGCACTACCATTGCCAGCGCATAGTGAATCACCTTTTACTCGTATGACTTTTTGAAAAAATGAATTCTCAGCTGTCATGTTTTTTCTTTCTTCAGAAAAAAATTCTAAGCCAAAAACGCATTGGACAGGAAGAACATTATGACACTAGCAATATCTGACTCTAAATTTTTATGAATTCATTGATATGACAAATATGCAGTGAAAAGTTGATTATTTTCACTATCTGCACGTTGATCATAATTTTTATGATTCAGACAAAACTATTTCCTGACGAATTGTTACCCATTCAATAGAGATAAGAATACTTTCTGCGCAAGAAAGGAGTATTTTGATTAGAAATAATGTTACTTCAATCTAAAAATGATGAAAAACTTTTTCCACCACTCTGATCTTTTCACTAAACGATAGCTATTTTCTTCTTACTTAATAACACACAGCTCAACAGCATTTTGGATGTGTCCGTTTACGGATCTTCATCACTTCTTTATCTTATTTTTGATTTTTATGTATTCTTTCGCTTAGCTTAGTTATTGTTTGCCTTTCTTCGTTTTTCTTTTTGTCACTTCCCTTTATTTTGTCTACTTAATTGATACTGTAACAGTACTGAAGTGAGTACGCTGTGCGCTTTGTACTCTTTGCCATTCGCTATACTTTAAAATAAATTGGTTTAAATCAAACGACGGCTCTCCAGCTGTTAGGATAATTAAGGGCCCTAATTAATTAAGGGGGGATAATTAAGGGCCCCCCCTACTTTCAGAATCTGTATCGCAGTCTAATAAGTGATTTTTTGCGGCTTTCGAGAAAGTTTTCTAAGAGTTCCAAAAATCTGATCTTCAAATAACGGCGTTTTCCTGGATACTTATGCAATTAAATCTTTTTCTGAACGCACAGATTTATAGATCAGATTTTTCTCATCAAAATAATCAAAATAAAAAGCTTTTTATTAATAAAATGCGATTTAAATTAGCTGCTGTATGAACATCTACAATACTGAATGTATTATCCCTAAATAGTAAAAATCTTTCGAAATACTCCTGGTAGCATTTCGGTCAGAGTATGATGAAGCTTTTTGAATCTGGTTAACTTGCAATAAATATTTCCTGAATTAGATTCAAGATTTTTAAGTCCCAGAATTTGTAAAGTTTAAAATATCCAATTCTCGAGTGATAAATGAAATTAAAATTCAGCATTGTTATATCAATATATTACATGCCGAAATTAAGCTTAAGAAATCTCCATTAAGCTCCGTACATCGTCTTCATTGGAAAAGTCGCTTCGGATTACAGGCTAATGTCACATGACCTGATTTCTTATGCTGTATTTTGATAATCAACGTACTTCAAAAATTCGAAAACTCATTATGCCATGGAGCTGGTCCTTTATGTCATGACAAAAAATTGATGTTTCAAGATCCTCGGAATCAATGTGGTACGAAAATAAATTCAAGATTTGTGGGTTAGGGTAAGTTATTTTGAATTTGAAATTCAATAGTAACGTAGGTTATAATAAAAAATACTTTAGAGGATGCAAGTAAATAGCGTGCAGCGGATAAACTCATTCCAATATTATTTTCAGCTTTCGAAACCATAGATTTCAGATTCCAACCACCAACTGAAAGCAAAAATTCGATAATGCGATGAGTACAGCCACGAACATTTAGACAAATATACAGTAATGCATCATTTCCATTTTTATCCAATTGATTAATTAGAAAAGAATGATCGTTCGACAATTTAAATATTTTAAATTTTAAATTTTTATCATTGGAAAACTCGCTTCAGTTTACGGGCTAATGTCACATACCTTGATTTCTTACGCTGCATTTCGATAATCAACGCAATTAGCACTGTGAAGATGAATAAATGATCCACCAAAAAAAGATAGATTTTACAGTTTTTGTTTACATGTGAGAAGAGAATTGAAACCTTTAATACACCAGAGTAGCCACCGATAGTATACATATAGGAGTCACAGAAGAAAGAGGTAGACAGACCAAAAATATGAGCTTTTTATGGGTAGAAGAATAAAAGAAATGTAGTAAGTAGTATTTGACTAAATCAGATTATTTTGTTCTTTATTTTATTCTAGAGATCGCGCATAGTATAGACGTTGTTTTTATCAAAATGTACGCATATTTCTTACTAATTTGTTTACAATTTACGTGTGCTGAAGCACAACGATATGAGAGTCGTATTTCATTAACAAATCCAAGAACAGAATTTATACCAGCTAATTCAATAGAATTGCTTCAAGTAACTAGTCTACAGTCACGCTTGTATCGCTCAAAACTCTGTAATTAAGACCCAGTCTGTCGTACATTCGATTATGACAGCTCATCTCTTCGATGTCGAATATTTGAAAATGGACTAGCAACAGGCACTGTTAAAGTCTTGTCTACGTCAACGTCAATGGTAGGCAGAATTCAGTATTATCCTCAACTTTATTCAGCGTATACCCAAACATGTGATCTTTGTCAAGTTGACCGTTGTCTGCTATGCACTGATAATACATGCCAATGCACCACACACACATTTTGGAACAGTTCAATGTGCATAAATCAGTTGTATAAAGGTGAAGGATGCCAGTTCGACAATTGGTATAGAAATGACTTGTATATCATCTAGGGATGCACCAAATCCTGCGACTATGTCTCAAAGGTTGCATATTTAATTTTTGACATTTAAAACCCTAAACTGTAGCAAACTTTTGTGTCAGACATAACCAGTTTTATCTGTTCTATTCGAAACTAGTGTTGAATTTTATCAAATTTAAAAATAAGCCGCTGGATTTGGTAGGGTTTGGTGAAAACTACTCTTTTTCTTCATTTTCCACACGTAGATGTCTGCTTTTTTCACGATCAAGAGGGAGAAACGCAATTAAACTGATGATAGTTTTAATGACAGTGAAAACTTAATGAACTTTTTTTTCTATTGCTATTTTTGTGATAAACGTTTAGCAGGCTCAGAAACAATATCT
>CAJNOQ010007263.1:0-12536 GCA_905250885.1 Didymodactylos carnosus
AGATTCCTGCAGAATGCGGCGGGAAAAGTGCTTCTTTTCCTGCAGAAGACTTTCACTTCCCGCGTGAAAATGTTTCATTTTTCCCCCAGGAACTTGCGGAATCACGCTCGTTTTTTTTCACTGGGTATAATATAAATAACGACATCACAGTACAGAACTTAGAAACAGAGACTAAAGTCACCAACCAAGTTTACATCGTTTACAGCTTTTCATGCAAATTTATAACAAAGATCATACGGAGAGATGATTTCGAAGATTATGTTATCAATCATAGACTATAACAAAATAAATTAATTCTCTTAAAGACGAATTTAAGAAAGCCAATTAATTAAGAAAAAAATATAGATTCTTTCGTTCTATGAGTTGTTTTTGGGGGTATTGGTATTGATTCTGACTCACAACGTCTTAGTTTTTCTTTAATTAATCTTTTATCGGTTACATCACATGTATGTGCAAATCGCAATTCAACACTGTTATACTGAAGCTGATCCAGCGCAACTGCATCTGAAAGCAACCGTTACTAATTGACAAAACATTTTTTCCTGCAATGATGCACTTACGTTATATATTGTCAATGATGAACCCATTTTATTTATTCGTCGTAATGCATATTCGTTTTTATCCACATGTATACGCTTTTTACCACAACAATCTATCATCAATTGAAAATTGCGGTTTGAACTCAATTGAGATACAATCCATATTTTAATCAAGTAACTCAGTTGAGATATCAATACTTCTGTGAAAATATTTGTTTTTCAACTGACATACAATTTTGAAACGTGCTATTGTGCAAGAGTGCAGTGTACTAAGATCTATTATTCAATAGTGAATGAAATGAAATTAGGTATATGATATAACTCTATTGACTATCTGATCAATTATTGCCACATTACATGGTCAAATGTTGTGTATTTTCATGTCCATGGACACTATTTAACACGTTATTTTATCGTTTTTTAAAACAACTGAACAAGAACAAGCATTAGCTGTACAAACCCATCTTTCACTTCCATATTTATTTGTACGTTGGTGACGAGAAAGATTTTCTTGAAACACTATGGAAGGAGAGCCTCTTTGAGGTTCTTTTCGAATAAAATCCATTTCTTTTTGAAATATGTGTTATCACTGTTTCACACTTATATAATTATTGAATAATAGACCTTTATAGTATATATACACTCTTGCACAATAGCACGTTTCAACGCACATGTCAAAATTGTATCTCAGTTGAGAAACAAATATTTTCGTAGCAATAATGGTTTCTCGACTGAGATACTTGATTAAAATATAGATTATATCTCAGTTGAGACGTTACGAAAATTGCATAACTTTTGATTTAAAGAAGAACGGATATCACAGTATTGTAGCATCTCCTTTTTATAGGCTTCGATGAACAATGTATTGTATTAGACGCTTGAACTCGAAACTTTGAATTTAATCATTAGCTCTCTTCTGAAAAATTGACAGCATTCGCATTCGAAGAATACCTCGGAACGCTTTGAATTTGATTTGTATTGGCAATCATTCAACAGAAACTATGATAAAAACTAAGCGAAGCTAGTACTTTGCATGCGTAATAAAACCGATAGTTGCTTTTTTACCGGAGGCAAATTTATTTGTAAATACTTCTCAAGTAAAATTGCAAGTACATTCGCAAGTGCTTTGTAGTAAAAGAACTAACTATGGCAGTCTTATAGAAGTACTTGTGAGAATTCATGGCAAGTAAGTAGTCTTTGAAAATACTTGCAAATTTTTCCGTGTAATTACCAACAAGTTACGTCCTTGGATCAAATACTTTCACTAATTTTTCGTAGAAGCTATCCTCTTTTTGAGGTAAATATAAGTTAGATCACACGAAAGTCGAAGCATGATAGGAGAATACTACAAAATTTCTGACTACGACTTTTATACACATACTGCCATCTGTATTTTGTTTCTGTAACCTACACATTTTATTTTAAAAAATGACAACAAATTATGGTATTGTGCTGAGAATTTCTTAGATATTGATTCATTGAACGAAGATGTTCAAGAATTTCTCAATTTTTCTCGTAACAAACAACAAGTGGGTTAAATAAACATATCGTTATTCATCATACAAAACATATCAGTGTGTGGTTTTCAAGTTCAGATAACAATCAATGATTTGAAACAAATTTCCGTTAACACAACAAAACGGCAAGCTAAAAAAGTTGTTGCGGCAAAGCTAATAAAATCGCAAATACATTCTCTAATATAAGATGAACATTGCGAAACAGTATCAAACTTAGTTTAACAGATGAAGCTGCAAATTCTTATGATGTTGTAATGCAAACACTGGAACTAAGTATTACTGATATCAAAGGTGATAAGACTTGTTTTCATCCCTCATCAAATGCTGCTAATCGTTTTCATTGTAGACATATCATATGAAGTAAAGATCTTTTAGGAGATGATGAAAAGGTATAGGCGCAGCAGAAAAGTATGAATTACTAAACGTTAAAAGATTGTTATGTTGAACTTGTCGATTACAAATGTACAGAAAAGAAAACGCAAAAATTTGATGACAGCTGAAAAAAGGGATATTGAACGTGGCTTGTTAACAATTCACTAACTATTTGGTGTTGATGTTTCTGGATGAGGTGTTCAATTATTATTTTTAAAATGGAGAGGAAAACTTGATCATATTCAATTTATCAGTTTTTCAGAAGCAATGGGTCGATGATTTGATACAATGATATGAAGGCACTGCTATGGATTTTTCAAATTAAAAAAATAAATTAGAACCGTTAAATGATACGATATATACACTTAGACACAAATTACTATAGACATATTGTCTTCCAGCTAATTAATCAATGACCGAAGACTGGTTTAATAAATCTGTAACCAACGGTTTTGTTGCGTTTTCAACTATTTTTCCAGCTATAAGCTAAAATTCAATCATGGAAATAGTTACAGGATATCGATAAAGATCGTATTTTATGTTGTTACACTGATATTTATGTAATTTCATCATAATATCCTAGTTGAGTGGATGCAAATATATCAACAAAAATATAGTATAATGTCATGGCAAATATGCGATGAACTTTCAAGACGAGTGTGTTCTGATTATTTAGTTTCATTCCAATGAGATGTTCATGTAAAGCAAAGTTGAAAAAACACTTATGTAAACATACATTTAACATTTGTTATAATAATTGAATGCAAGACAAAATCTGTGTGTTTAAAAGAAACTGTAACGGGTTACAGCTAAAAATGCATGCTCATCGTTGAATAAGTTATAAATAGTAATTGATTTTGTCGCAATATAAGTACTAACGTAGATGGTGGAAAAAGTGCTAACTCTTACAGGACTCATCAGAATTTTATGTATTCTCTATTCAACCTAAGAAAATTCCCGCTATCTGAAATACTGAATAGCATTCTTTATTCTATCGTTTGTTGTCTTTTCTAACTAGGAAAAGGAAATTAGAAACGTTCTCTTTGCAATCTAATTGTATTGTCTGTATAATACTTTCTACAAGATTATTTTTATTATAAAGAGTAATATAGGTAGTTTTTAACTGTGGTTAAAATTTGATTTATTAAGATTTTTATCTTGTACGTTGCTCTTTTATTGTAAAGGTTATATATTTGGTTTTCATTATTGGCCTCCTGTTACTCAAGCTAAAGCTTCTATTTTAGGGTATATTATTTAAAAAACAATAAAAGATACAGGTTTGCGATTTTGGTGATCGATTGAATATCATTCCCATGTAGTTGGTCGCCGCTTATTCAAAATTAACTCTTCACTGTCAATAGCTTCTGGTAAAATGCTAATAACTTTTAAAGGAAAGATCGGGGACAGTTGAAAGATATTTCACTCTGTAGAAACCTTGTCAGCCTATCTTGAAAAAATTAATTTTTATAGGAAAGAAAAGAAAGAAAAAAATGTCGAAAATTTAAAATTAGTTTTTGAGTATAAAATGACGGACGTTAAATAATTCATATCCTCTCCTCAAGAAAAGCGCTTAAGGTCGAAGAGATCTGTGAATGGTCTCAAATCGTAGAGAATGCTTAACTCTGTCATACACCATGTTTCGTTTAAATATCGATCCTTTTTTGTTTAAGGAAGTAGGAGTGTCCTTAAATCATTTCATTATTTTTTCATGAAAAGATCCTGTAAGCTTACGTTAGTCAGGTATTAGGCAATAGCCATGCATATTTTTATGCTATCTACGTGTCTTTATCAAACGTCGTTCTAAGTATTGTTCAAACTGTTGCACGACGAACGAACCGGACCCCTACCACCATGTGATTTTTTTTGTTTAGTCGTTTTTTGACATAATATTCAGGTATCATATATTCTGTTGCACGCATGGTTAGATAAATATGACAATAGTCATAAAAAATCCAATTAATATCCTCACCCATAAACTAGGTGTAGCAGACATTTTATCTACAGTGAGCAGGTTTTTATGGTCTTTACACGCACCATATGGCCGATTTAATTTTATTAAAATTCTTTGCATAATAATGAACGGGTACAAGTGTTATTTGACTCATCAGCTTGTTCGATAAACTGAAATAAAATGCCGATGAAGCTAAAAGTACACAGACATTTAATTCCAAATAACATTGAAATGTAAAAACTTCTATTCAATTCATCTGTTAATAACAAAGATCTCATGCTGACCAAGCCAACTTTTTCAATGTTTATTAAATAATAAAGTCGATCATATGGTGGTATAAAAACATTGATTTTCATCCATGTATGTTTAAGTCCTCCGAAAATTTCATCTGAATGCACTTATACTTTTATTCAATACAATATATCAAAATTAAAATTTTTACTTTTTTTTTCCTATAATGATATATTTTTACAAAATCAAAAACATAGAACTTACCCGTTTTGAGTCCGATCGGATGAAATTTTCGGAAGTTCATAATTTACCGGAATTGAAACCATTAATATTTTGAGTATGGCAGATAACATTAAACAGGTTACTTTTTTCAGGACATTTGCGACGATGCTCATGTGTTCGAAGAAAAACAATTGAAAAATTTCAGAAGTGGTTTAATTGTAAAGAGAACACTGTGCTCTATCAGACTATGTATGAGAAAAAATTTTGAATGAAAAGAAAAGTTTACGAAATCAAAAAACTGAATCTTTTTCAGTCGTTGACGGCAAATCTCATAAATTTTCCAGAAATAGATAATGAAACGGTAGAAATGATCTCAAACTCATCAAGCCCAAACTTTGAAATCAAGCCCAAACTTTGCTCAACATTAAGCTAACTTATGTTCAACTTCAAATTGAAAAATTTTTCAGTACAGAGCAGAGGAGCACTCTAGATAAAAGACGAACAGCATTTTTCTTAAATTGTTTTGACATATACGAGGGCTGGAAGATGATCAAAAATTTTTTCTCGACATCTTTCCAGCTTACATACAAGGCTACAGTTCCCATTTTAGCTTATTATTCTTATTATACTTTCGTACTTTTTGTATCTGTCACTATTTTACTCTCTTTACATTTCTACGTAATTGATGACTCTTTAGAATGTAAATACTTTACAGGCTCACTCGCACTCACCTCTCCCCTTCCAATTCATGAGCAAACATAGCTTTACGCGTGTGTCTGTGTCGAATAAATGCGTACATTTGCACTCTAACATCTATATAGTTAAACTATTATTAACTATGACTAGTACCTTACAAAGCGACTAAAGGGAGTAAAAGCTAAAAGGACTAAAATGAATAAAAAAACTAAAACACATATTCAGTCAACCATCAGTATAACTTTTTCATAGCTAAAAACATCTTGAGATACACTTTGTACCCTCTTCCATCTGTATCCCATAAAGCTAAATATATATTTCGTGGAAGAATAGAGAGAAAAGACAAATTCAGACAATCAAAAAAAACACCAGATAATACTGCAAAATATAAAGCCGGTTAAAACAAGCAAATTACTTGAAATTGAATAATCATGATTGTTTCTTCATAACGATATTTTTAATTACACGGCGTTTGACACGTTTTGCCATTAGTTTTTCCTCTAAAACATGAAACAAAAAAACAATTTGCAGTTTAAATATCAACTTATGCAAATTGTTCAATTCTATAATGACAATGCGTTTTTCTGATGCGTCTATTTATCACAAAATTGAATTCACTTTTATTTCCATAACACATATTCCTGTTAATTTTTTATATGTCAAATTCATCACAAATCTCTGATAAACAAAGACTTATTCTAATTTGGACCCTTATTGTTACTACTGACTATTTAGGTAAAGATAAAATGTACCATTTATGACTGACGGGGTCTTCCTCCTCGGAAATGATGATTCTCGCTCAAAAATCGATTTTAAGATAAGCACATGAAAATATAGTTTGAAGTGTCTACTTTCAGATTCTGTCTGTCGCTTTCGGTCCCAGAAGTGATTTTTCATGGCTTTGGAGCAAGTTTTCTAGGCGTCTCGAAAAACAAGATCTTCAAATAACAGTTTTTTCTGGTTACCTATGCAATTAAATTTTTTCTGAACGCGTAGGTTTATAGAGCAAACTTTTCTGTGCAATTTAAGACCTCGCACAACCCAGTATGACCTTGTGTCAAAAAGTTACAAGCATTTTTCTACAAGTCCTAAAATGGACCACCCGATGCACAGCATTTTCTCTACCTGGAAGTTACACCTGACGTTTTTCCCAAGATTTTTTAATATTATATACAATATAATATATTATACTTCATGCTAAAGAGTACGAGTTTGTTTTATTTTAAACTAGACACCTAACTACATGAGCTGACCAGCGCCGATTTTTCAATTAGATCTTAGCTTTTTGTCAACTGGGAATTTCTAGAAAACCGGGAAGTTCTTTTCGGAGTTTTGAGGTTGTTGGTTGTCTAAGAAAACCAGCAAAGCCGTAACTGGAAAGTCGGCGCCTGTCAGTCCATGTAGATGGAAGTCTAGTTTAGCCGCAAACAAACCCGAACTCTCTAGCTCGAAGTATATTAAAAAGTCTTCGGAAAAACCTCAGGTTTCTCTTTGAACCTTGATCTCTAGAAAACTCCTAAATGGTAAGACTTGGAGACAACAAAGAATTTTTATTCTCATAACGTATTGTGCCCAATATTTATGGAAAGTTTCCTCAAAATCGAATGTACGATGTCGGAGATCATTTCTAAGGGGGGCCCTTAATTTTACAGTATCGGCATTCATTTATTTCACATTTAATTTCAAATACATAACGATTTATTTCTTTTTGCACAATATCACTGAACCATTCATAATTTTTAATCAACTTACGACTTACATATAAACGAACATATCAACAACAGAAACACGTCTTGGCGCAATTCTTCTGATGAATCATCTCACTAAACCATAATGCAAAATAGACCATTAGTTTTCTTTTATCATAAGAAAGATTAATAGGTACACGAAATTTTGTTGCATCTTTCTGTTTTATAAAAATCACTTAACAGATACACAAATCAACGGGAATAAGCATGACAAAAATAGTTCGTTATAAAATACTACACAGTTTACATTTTGTAAAGTAGAAAAAAGATTGTGATACACAATTTTTGTCATTTCTAATTCGTTCGCGCAATCCCATATTCATCATCCATAAAATGAAAACAAAAATAGTATGGTCTTTCCGGTGAAATTGATATTGAATTCACAAATCGTAATATGATATTTTACAGCTTAGAATTATATTGAGATATGTTGTATTCGTACTCATTTATGTACGAAATAATCAAAAGTTAAATTTAACATTCCATAATCTTGTGGTGATTAACATTTACATACGAAAATACACGTCTCATTGATCATGGTGAACTATTGCATCTGCATTGAATGCTCTTGATTTAGTGTCGATGATTAAACTAATATAATAAAATTCAAAATAGACCAAAATATAGTGAAACGTACTTTGATTATAATGATCATTTCCTGTTCAAACTTCAATTGATGAAGCCGGTGCTAACAGTGTTTGTTTTAGCCAAATTCTCTGTACACTAGCTTACAGCTTGACTGAGGGATTTGCGAATAGCACAGATAGTTTCAGCAATATTTTATAATTTGTTCATAGTCAAACAAACTTAGAAAACCCTCGTATTTTTAGATTTATTTTAAAGTTTTTCAAATGCAAGACATATTGACTTAGACTAGAGTTTAGTCATATCCAAGTTAGTCTGTTCATATTTTTGTAAAAATACATCGAATACTTATCCAACTTAGCGGATATTTCATTTGATTGCTATTATCTCTCATTTATCCCTCTTAGTCACGTGGGTTATATACATATATGCAATAAAAAATAAAATAGTATAAAATTAATACTGTAAATCTCTTATATAGTAGATGTCATCTTCTGCTTTGCCTCTTGTATAGAACATGGCACGAGCTTTCTGTCTTAAAATTGGACTATCTAAACAAAATTGTACAAAATTATTTAATACATAAGTTGGTGGTTGACGTGTTCGCGTCATCAAATCAATTCCTTCAGATGAAAATAATGTTGCACCAAAACAAGTGGCTACCCATTGATATGGTCGATCTGATGGTGTCTCATTGTCCACAAATACAAATCCAAAATCACTAGTAAATAATTTAAGAATACCATTTCCTCGCCATTGAAATCGACTTGGTTTTATGGATAATTGTGTATCAATTCCTTCAACACTTGATGGTTTCCATCCAACGCATGGACGCTTAGTATAGTATTCAACTAAATCATTTATTCGAACACGACCATCGGCTAATTTTTCGTTAATACTATAATTTATTGTTGGTAAAACTTTATCTTTCCACATGTTGAGATTTGTACCCATAATGTGCCATAATCCAGTTGCTCGATAAGGGTCAAATATATCAACACTTGCTGAATCAATTTCGCTTGTTGACATTCGTAGTTATGTTGATTTTCACCCGCTTTATTTTCGTGTTTTATTAGCTGAGTTTGATGTCCACTAACATCCTATTTTGTTCTTTTATTTTATTTCTCTTCGTTATTATAGCTATTCATCACCTGAATCATTCACTACACTGGTAAATACGTTTTCATCGTTTCTTTTCTTTTCTTTTTAACTATAATAACAAGCCTATTCTTTCATAAATATATAAGGAAAAGTTTAGATTTCTTTTTGTGCGTACCCACACACACACACACACACACACACACATTTTGTTTTGTTGACACATAAAAGAGATATGATTAATTGTGCTATAATATCTCAGCCATGACCGGGTACTATTTAATTATTGTATGGTTGATTATGTACAATAGTGGAAGACAGTCTTCTCTTCCATTCTTAGGTTATACTTAGAACAGAAAGAATGGAAAATTGAAGATGAAATTAAAATTTACCGCGTTTGTTTTGTAAAATTGTCTCTTAAAAGATATGGAATAGTCATAAATGCTGAGAAAGATTTATAATTGGATTAACTATATTGTTTAACAAAATTAAAAAAAAGAAAAAAGAAAAATTGATCAATTTATTCGTCATATTAGCAGTTTATTTTCAAGGATGATTCTATTATAGTTTTAATTGAAAATAAACATGTAATAATCTTTTAATTACGTAATATTTTCTTTGTTCAACTGACAGAGTATAATGGAATTCCTTAATAATTTTTCAATTCATCATTTTTATGTTTAATTATTTCCAGCTATCATGAGATAATCCGGAGACTGTTTTATATGGTATTATATTTCCAGTGAATAGTTTCACGTACGAAGCGGCTCTGGTATGACTAATCTTATATTGTTAGCAATTAGTAATTCCTTAACTTACAATACAAAGAACAATAAAAACCCGCTCTGTCTACTTGGAGATTTCAAGTTATCGACTTTGCTTCAGATTTTCTAAACTCTCGTATGAGAATTACTTAAGATATATCAAGTCGATCGGGGATTTTTAGAAGCTTGTTCGGGGAAAATCGATTGTAGATGCAGATTCTTCATAGTCGATTACTTTGTATGCAAAAACTTCCGAGTCAGAGTGCACTCGAAAAAGTTTTCGCAGCGCCTTACTAAATAATTTTTTCGAGAATATTCCGACCCAGAAGTTGTTACGTATAAGGTAATTGGCTAGAGAGAACCCAAATCTACAATCAGTTTTGGTCGGACAAGCCTCTGAAACTCTCGACCGACTTAAGATAAAGGTATAGAGATCCTCTCAGTGATAAGTTACAATAATAAAACAACATAGTTTACTTTGATCAATGTTTGAAATTCCTTTTAAAGTAAAGTGCGGTGCGGTGGTGATCGCCATGGTAAAAGTATTGAAGTGTCACACCTTGTCTGGTGGTACTTTGAAAGCGTACCAATACTATTGATATGACAACAGTATGCCACTAGGTGTTATTCCAAGATATCGTGACACTTTCTATGTGATTTTTCGAGACTAGATATATTAAAGATAATGGGAAAAAAAGGTACTCCTACTGTAATCTCCCACTAAAATGAAACGCGGGTCTGTTGTTTCAAATGGTAAACATGTGACATAATAAAGTGAGAAGAAAACAGTGACATCAGAAGATGAAAGTAAAAATGTTTAACATAACGTTTTTGCCTAGTGTAATGGTAAAGACATTGCAATCAGGATGAAAGACTGTAATAAATATTTGTTTATTTTGTGATTCTTTTTTATGGTGTACTAAGTTTATGATACACTCATGCCGATTATGACATCATTCACTGCTTATTTCATTAAGTTCTGATGCTAACCGACAGATATTAATAGCAAGCATTTCAAAATTGATAATGATTTTAGATTTTACACTGTACAGATATCTTCAAATGATATATTTTTTATCCACTGAAGTATCTTGAGGGACACTATTCGCAAATCATTCAGTCATGCTGTGGAGGTAGTATACAGAGAATTTCGCTAAAACAAACACAGACAGCAGCAACTCATCAACAATATTTTGCATAGGAAATGATCATTATAGTCCAAGTACTTTTCATGATAGTTTTTTTTTATCAGACTAAACTTGAAAATACTTGAAAACAACAATGTAGAATACAACACATTTTAAATAGAACGAAAGAAATGAAAATATGATATTTGAAAGTATTTTAAAAAGTCATTGTAACACATGTATACCACAATATTCTTCTTCTTTCAAATTTCTACTCAATGGTAAACGAGCTTCTACCTAATTTGTAATATCTTTCATTTTGACCATACTCAAAACAGTAGCACCATGTTGCACAACAAACGTACGTATTGTTTAACTGTAACGATATCGAAAATAGTACGCTCTTAGCAGTTTAAGAATATATTTGTCTGAGAAATTAATTCACTTATGTAATTCATGAAGTAATAATAAGGCCTCATCTCGCTAACTATAAGGAAGGCATTTCAAATGATTTCTATTGCATATTTCCAGATGTTCATTTTTTCTCATTTGTGTTACGTCATGTTATATCTTCTATTTACAACGGTTTTTTGGGCTTAGTAATATTCCGCTTAGTTTTTGAATAGCAAAAACTTTTATCATACTATTATTTATACACAGTGAGGAATTAATATGGTATGATAAGGAGTGCAATAATTTCAGTACTTCACTCGTTTTGTTCTCCACTTTATTTATAGATACATTTTTTGCGTTGATAGAAGTAAAAAGGATTTAGGTAAAAACTGTACGATTTTTACACTCGCTTGTAAATATGACATTTATTAAAATCTCAATATTAAAAAATAACTATTAGTTTATTGCACGATAGCATCTGATGGAGTCGTACTGTTATAATGTATCGTTACTATGTGGTTGTTCCCTCAAATTTTAGTGGCAACTGATCTCGCTTAGAATCACCGAATATTTGGATAAGTTCAATTTATATAGGATGTAATAATTTACAATTGTAATAGAACTCAGTAAAATCCAAAAAATAATGATGATAAAAGGAAAAATGACTAGTAGGAAGCTGACTAATTTAGTAGACAACACTTGAAAACTCAAAGATCAACTAAGTTGTCGACTTGAAACTAGATAAGAATCTTCGATAGAATGGGAAAAAGGAAGAGCAACTGAAAAGTGTTGGACAGTGACAAACAGTGATATTTACTACTTTTGACGGACTTCATTTTTTTATCATCCGCTCTCTTTGTCTCTGCTATTTTAACTTTTTGTAATTTAAGTATTTTTTCTCTTTACTTTTTCTTTTAATTCATGAAAAATTCGCCTTTTACACTTTCTTAATAGATTTACTCGCTAGTCAGCCGAATTTGCTTAACTTGTAAAAACGAATTTTCGTAAATTACATTGCCATTATGGAGTTGCAAATGCGACAAATTCAACTTTTCAAAAATGAACTTAATCTTTTTTTTATATCACTTACCGTTACATGTTCAAATCATACCTATTGATGGTCCCCCTTGTAAAAAGCCTTTTTTGTTCTACAAGCTATCTTAATGAATGGTGTTATATGCTATCTTAAGGGCCCCCCCTCAGAAATGGTGATTTTCGGTCAAAAAATCGGTTTTGAGATACACACATGGAAAGATAGCCTGAAGTGTCTACTTCCAGAATTTGTATTGCTTT
>CAJNOQ010007264.1:0-12532 GCA_905250885.1 Didymodactylos carnosus
TCATTCTTATACATTTATAAAGTCGATTTGGCACCGAATCGACTAATTTTTATGTTATATCATTCCACCAAAAGACATCGCTTCAGATCATCTTTATTTTTCGGCTGATGGTTTTTTATTCTTCGTTCAAGCTCATCCCATATGTTCTATAGGATTGAAGTCCGGTGAGTAGGGGGCCTGTTTTAATGTATTGATCTTCTTTTCTTTCAACCAGTCATGCCCGCCGCGCTTTTTAAGTCGTTATCATGCTGAAAGACCATTGTTTTGTTTAGTCGTAGTTTTTTGGCCGATCGAAATAGGTTAAATTTCGACTCATCCTACCAAATTAAGTTATTCCAATGGTCCAGCGGTTCCTTTAACATAGTTTTGGCGTAATCCAGACGTTTGCCACGACTGACCTTATTTACGTAGGATTTTTGCGAGCAACACGACCATATAAACCGATTTTGTGAGCTCTACTTCGAACTATGTCGTCACTAATCACCACCCCCAACTCTTTTTCGACTCCGATCGGATATTATGCGAATACTCCTTCCGTCTAGATTATATAAATCACGCTCATTTTTTATCACTGGGTATAAGATCAGAAAAGTGGATGGCGGCATGATGAGAGATGAGATGAAAAGCGAGACAACCATGAAAATCTTTGTCTGCAGAAAATGTTTCCATAGAATTCCATGCCAAAATTCCCGCCGAGTTTAAGACATTCACGAATGAAAAATTCCTGCAGGATTCTTCAATGGAAAAGAGAAAAATGCTGCAGGAAATTTTCATTCGTGAATAATTTAAATAATAATAATTCGGAATCAGCTCAGTTAGGGCTATCTGTCTATGTAGCTTTCGACCGAAAGTTGCGATAGTGCTGTATTTTTGAATTGCGGGCACCTTACATGTAAAGTTCAGAATTCTAGAATTCTTAATTCTACAGATAATAGCAATGTTTGAACTTTACATTTTGTAATTGTAATCGCTCACGTCTGGGTTGGTGCTATTACCCTTTAGTATCACTGTAGAAGTCACATCTCATAAGACTTTCTTATGAGATGTGACTTGGGATTTGGCAAAAAGTTTGTTTATAAAATCGACAACAACATGTGGAATTTCGTTTCTGCAAACAAAATTATTTTCAATTATTGCACAGAATTAAAAAAACAATAAATGTATGAACTGATCTGAACTGAAATTTATTTTACACAGAGGTAGGATATCACAGAAAAGCACCAAAAAGACTTGTGGCATCCGGAGACACCTCATGATGTTTCAGACTTACTAATGTATTCATCTCTTGACAAGATTCATCATTGAAAAAATGTTCGTTACCTCTTTGTTTGTAAGGATTCGCAGCACATGCCTCTGTTCCAGCTGAGAATATTTTAAATCAAACCGAAAAGCTGCGCTTCGCTGTACTGTAAATTTGTGTCACTAGCCCGTTGAGATGTGATTATTAATCGATAACTTGTATAAGCTATGCTGTTAGAAAAATTTTGTGATGCAAAATACGTTTCTCTTGCAATCGAACTCCCTGTAGGAATTCCTGTTGGTCCAGTATACAGCAAATTCCAACTTGTACCAAGATTTAAAACATTAAGTGGTGAATTACTACCTTCAAGCGTACATGTTAAAGGATCACGATTTTCATCGTCATTCGCGGTTGCAAAGCACAGAGATGTTGCAATGGACTCTCCAACCGCTGGAACAATATAGAAGCCAGTTCCCACCCCAGCTGTTGAACTCGACTGAGTTACGTTTGCACTACCGTAACTATTATACTTTGTATTCACATTTCGATCAACTGCATTAAGAAATCCCTCTGCAGCAGGAAATTGACCAGATGAACTTCCAGCTGTTGCATTTTTACTATCAGAGCCAACGCTAGCATTATATATACCAACAATAGTGTCACCATAAGCAGTGATATTCCCCCATGACCACAACCTCGTTGCTAAAAGAAACAGGTATTACATTAGATAATAAAAAACGAACAAATATACTTGTATCTGCATAAGACTCGTTTGCCCACTGAAAAAAATAATCAGAATTCATGCAGGATCCCGCAGGACTTTGCGCAGGATCTTGCGGCTTATCGGTATTAAAATATCTGGGGATGTTTCTTACCTTTACGCAAGATTTTTATACTGACAGCACTGACAGGACCCTGCATAGTTTATGTGTTTATGTATTTACTTTTTTCATCTACCATGGCAGATGGAAAAAGTAAAACGATAAATTTTTATTTGATAAAAGATTGTACGACAACGGATAATCACTGAACAACGTGCACGTGTTATTGTTAAAATACTAATTGAAGGACAGATGACTGTTAAGTACAGCATAGCATGAACATTCTTACCAATTACTGCGAGTTTTAGTGACAGTATTAAGCACAGGAAAACAATATGTATTCGAAATCAATCCTAAACTAACACACTGCTCAAACGATGCAATTGGTAAAAATATCAAAAGAAAAGTTTGAAGTGTGACAAGTATGTCTTTGTTGTGAAAGTAAACAAACAGATTAAATAACCGATTAAAATAATATAACGACGAACAATAATAGTATTATTTAATCAAAAGACAAACTTAAACAGTCGAACAAGTGGGTGTGGTTAGTATTTATACCTTCAAAATAGTTACAAAGATTGAAGACGACTGTATAAATGCTTTGAGTGATGAGTAACCATTCATGAAAGGCTAAAATAACATCATCGTTTGCATTGAGTTGTCAGTCTTGTTTATGTTGATCATAGTCCTCTTACCACTGAATGTGTAACTGCCCACTGAAAGAAGCTTATACATTCCTGCGTGTTAATGCAGGAATCTCAAAAAATCCTGTGAATGTTGGATATATGCTGCAGGTTTTCACATCACGTTATCTTGCCGAAAATTTTCCTGCAAGTTGGTGAGTATAATCATGCAGGATTCTTTAATACGCCCACTTTTTAAATTTCTTTCCTACAGGATCCTGGAGGATTCTTTACTAAGTACACCATGCAGGTCTTATTGTCTTATTTGGCTATTATTTTTAGAGTCTCTGGAAACCGGGTCTCTCTTCGAGCCTTTAAGAGGTAGCGACCTCAATCGTTCAGATTTAAGAATAGGACGCCTTTTACCACTAGACTGATCGAAAAAACAAAATTTTTTTTGTCGACTAATTTTGAGGTACTAGGGTTTTACCGGACGAGGTCTGCGGGGAAAAGCTCTTCCGAAAAATTTACTTTCTACATAGATAAATGTCCCACGAGCTGCTCTGTTTAGCGGTGAAAACCGCAGGTCTCTAGGTCTGTTGATTCCGGAGTTATAAGCGTTTTGTTCACTCATCTTATTTTCAGAGATGGACAATAGTAACATGAATGTGGATAGCATAATTTATTTTGTGATAACAAGAAAAAGTTTTGTGACCAATTTTTCTTCTTAACCTCGAAGCAGCTCGATAAATCACTTATTATGGTTGTAGTCCAAAATTTGAGCTGTCAGTTTTATCTCATTAGATATTCACCTGAAGTCAAACAAGTTTGAAAAATAATTTTCTCCATACATTTCATTTCTTATGTTTGACTTGTTGAATGACAACAGACTGATACCGATACTCTCAGCAGTAAAATAGTGTATCGGAGCATATCAGATGCTATAGTCTGTTGAAGTGACTCTTAAAAAATAAGCGGCGCTGCGTAAAGAAAAGTTTTCCTAAACTTGTTTAACTTCATGTGAAAATGCAATGAGATAAAACTGTAATTCAGCTTTTACTGTTTTGTTTTGTTGTTTTATTTGACTTTTGATTAAATAATACTGTTATTGTTCGTTGTTATATTATTTTAATCTGCAAACTGTCTGCCTACTTTCACAAACATGCTGACAACACTTCCAACTTCTCTGTTGATATTTTTACCGGTTACATCAATTGTGCGGTGTATTAGTCTACGATTTATTTCGCATACTGCTTTTTCGTGGGTTGGGTGTCGATAATTAAGCGGAATAGACGAACTGGCTTTTATTCAATAAACATAAAAAGATATGGTTTAGAATTCTCAATATTCTTATTTTTCTAATTTAATTCCAGAACCTGTTGTCAATATATTGAGCGGTACAAAAACTACCTCAGATACCTCCAGTCTAAAAAATTATTATCCTCCTAAAAAATTTTCCCGGCCCGTCCACGAAAGATAATGTTTATGTAATAAACTCAAAGATGTGTTGCTTCATCCTTCGAACCATACCCGTTCTAACTCAAGCTATTCCGTTTGTAAAAGATATATACAACTTAGTAGCTAAATCTGTAAATCTGAAAAGCGCCCACTTAAATGGATATAGCCAGATGGTTTGATCTCTTTGAAAGCGTTAATTAACAAAATAAATAAACAATAAAGGGTGAGCTCGAACCTAATTTTACCTAGTATTGTATGATCAAGTGATAAAGGTTGTTTTAATAAAAATGCTGCAGCAACATATAAACTTTCATTGAACCTTAAAAGAACTTTTGGACAGGCTGAAATGAATCACAAGAAAAGCTTGTCAAAAAATTTCGAATAAAATAATATTTATACGGTTCAAGTAACGAGTTTGAATACGAGATTTTAAAATATCGTCACTATATGCTCAACAATAAAACAATAATAATATCCCCATGAAATCTGTCAAACACCAAAAAACTAAAGAGAAAAGGTTATACTTATCGAATGAAACCAGTCCATTGTAACATCTAACATTTTTAGAAATGTCACTTGGAAAAATTGGGTACAAATGACGGGCAATGATATCGAATTTCCTCAACTTAACCTTGATTATTTTTAACTTATATGCAGAGATGTGCGCCGCCGCTGAAGGCGGAGAAAAATTATTTTGACATCCGTCGTTGCCGCCATGTTTTAGATCTTATTAGCAAGAAAATTTTGTTAAGTTCACGCTGCAACTATTGAAATGTTTTGAATAAATGAATATCCTCTTATTCATTCCGAATACGTTGAAGTGCTACACAAGCAAAAATCATCTATGGGAAAAATCTAGATATATTTTGCCTGTAGTGGGACGATGCACGACTAGGTGTCATCTGGATTACTAGTTGGAAAAGGGACTTTTGACTAGATGAGTCTGCATGTACAAGTAGCAATAGTTAAATCGATCGACTAGGCGATAAATTGATAGTTGCATTGAGGAGGAATCTAGCAGTCGGGCGATTGCTAGATTTCTACGGTCGTTACTAAATAGTTGTAATCGAGTAAAAAGCTAGTAATCTGGATGAATCGGGCAAAAATAGATTTTTTTTTAATGCTTGGGTATGTAAAAGTCGAGCTAACGACTCTATGATTCATCGGAGATAATAGCACAAGGCTTAATGGTCTTTGTCTTTCTAAGTTATTCGATAGAGTATTGAATAAATTGAACTTTATTTCATGCGTAGAAAGAAAAAAAACTTGACGAACAAATTGACTATCTCAGCTGGGTATGCACCAAGTAATTGTCTAAGGATTTTGTATTTTCTCGAAAAATCTGCCGTTTCGTAAATTTTTTCGTTAAAAATTTTCTGACTCAGCAAGAATCTACAGCAAATATTTCTCTACAAAATGAGAGGTCGGACAGCTTTCCATGATTTGTTTTGAGATTCTAGCAACGATACTTTCAGAACACATAATCGAGTAGTGAACAAGTTTATCGAGTGCTCGACGAGTACCCGGTTAGTCTCTTATAGGACATCGAATAGAAAATCTTAAAATAAATCATAATCATGCAAAGCTGTCCAGCCTCTCATTTCGTAGAAATGTTCGCTCTAAATTGTTGCCAAGTCAGAAAATTTTGCGAAACGGAGGATTTTTCAAAAAAATAAATATGAAATTCTTAGGCAATTTTACTTGGTGCATGCCTGATCTCAGCTGGGGATAAATCACGAAACATTCAGAATATAGTGTGAAGTACTCCTTAAAAAAAGGCTGTTTATCAAAATTTAAAGGTTCAGTAGACGTTTCTCGAGCTCGGAGATAATTCATGAGATTTTCCCATATCCAAAAAGGTGACTTGGAGACTTGTAGTAGCTTTTAAAAACTGGAAACAATGTTTTTGATAAGATAAATTATTTAATAACTTTGATACGTTTTTGAAGACTATTTTCTGTACGAAAAAGTCACACAATCCTCACCGGTTAGGTCACTCTCATTTAGTAATTTAAGGAATTTAGTTCTCTATCGATGTGAACCAGAGTTGAGTAAAAAAATTGACTTTTCCAACAAAGTGGTGCTGTGGTTTTGAATTAACGAGGGCACTATGGAATTTTCGTTACTACTCACAAGCACTTTGCTCTCGTAGTTCAGATTTTGTCCATGACGCTACTTACTTGTAGTAGTAGTAGTGGTCGTTGTTGTTGTTGTTATCGTTGTCGTCGAGATGGTGCCTATATGGACCATAAAAACGAACCTCTCTACTTCATTTATCATCTTACACTTACTCGTGGTGATAGTAGTGGTTGTGCCGGTGGTAGTAGTCGTTGTCGCTGTCGAAGTAGTTTCTGTTGTAGTAGTTGTGCTTGCTGTAACAGTCAAACTAAGTGTTATAGTTGTAGTCGTTGTTGAAGCTGTTGAAGCATGAAAACAATGGTGCTGGTCAAAGAAAACCTTTTTACTGCTCATCTTCTCTTCTCATTTACTTGTTGGATGTGCTAAGGTTCATAGTAATACTTTAAAGACGTTCACATCTTACGCACAGTTAGCGTTCATTCAGTCACACTTCCTCTAATTTAAAATCAACCGACGTTCTTTATAACTGCCTACTTACTACTGCTGCAACGGCCGCTACTAATCCAGCTACTAATAATCCAGTGATTGCAGCACAACAACACCATGGAGACGATTTGAATAACCTTAAAAGAGAAAATTATATTAGGACAAGTTATTAGTGCAGTTATTCTATGAAGAAAGTTTACCGACGAATGTTTTTTGTTGCTTGGTTTTTAACCTTATTATTATTTTTGATGCCGTCTCGTAAAACTTTCTTTTCCAACTCTTTTGATGACGCTGATTTTGATGATAATTTTGTTTTAGAATTCTGGTTTAAATAATTTTTCTAAGCACAAACGAAAAACAGAGAAACCATCGCAACTACAACTTTTATTCGGATGAGAATACTTTGGTAACTTTTTTAGCTGTTGTAGTTGTTGTTGTTGGGGTGGATGTGCGTGGTGGTGGTGACTGTTCATCCTTCTTTTTTAAATTTGAACTTGAGTTGTTATTATTTAAAGAAGATGAATGGCCGTCATCGTCCTACAACAGTCGTATAAACGAACAAAAAAAGTCCGTTTGTTACGAAGAAAGTTAAGAAAATACTACGATCTGCTTCTGGGAACGGCGACGACTATTGTTTCGTGAAGTTGTTTTTATTATCGTCTGTAAACAGAATACGACATGTATCTGCGTTTTGGATGTAGTCTTCATTGTACATACGTCTCTTCCCCCTCTTGCTGCTGCTGCAGCTCCTCGTAGTGCTGGTGGTGTACCAATACCGTATGTTAAATCATTATTATTACTTAACAGTATAATATCATTTAATTTTGTTGGTGTTGTAATAACTGGCGTGGTGACTACATCCTCCTCAATTTACGAAAAACAGAAGAAGAAATTACTTGTTTGACTTTAAATGTTAACACTGTAGAGAACCTGCGAAACGAAAAAAAAAATTGATTTTTCCTTTTACCGACTTTCTTATTAAGATCGATGATCGTCTCGATACTCTTCTAATTGAAGTATGATGGTTTTGCGACGTTGGCTGTAGATGATTAGTTGTTGTTTCATTCACTAAATTAGTGGTAGTAATTATACTATAGCCTGTTTTTTGTGTTAATTGAGTATTAGTAGTAGTGCCAGCAGTATCAGCTATAACAGCTGTATCCTGGAAAAACAAAAAGATGTTCAACATTGCTTTTTTAAATTTTACGTACAAGAGAACAAAACAGATTTCTCACCACCTACCAACTTTCGCAATGATCGTCGCGATACTTTTGAAATACGATGATGATGACTGGTATTCTCTTTAGTAGCTGTAGTTTCGTTCGTAACCGCGAAAGTAGTAGTATCAGTCGTCGTAGTACTGCCATGGTTTCCTGCAGCAGTAACTATAATTGTCGGCATAATAACTGTAAATATCACTCTATTCTCATTCTAAACATTATATTTTTTATGATCAATACTCTCTCTGTCTCTCTCTGTTTTAATAATTAAAAATATTATTACATGCTCATAATAAATTTTTAATTTAAAATCAGAAGAATGCGAGTATTTTAGAGTGCTTCTTCTTTTCGTGTGCCTTTTACATAAAAGAAATTTTGTGTTTAAAAATGTCATTCATGCGCCTCTTGACCCTTGAGGATTTTTAAACCGAGCAGTCGCCGATATATCGCCATAAATGTATTGATAATGGGATATATCGCAATATCATGATTGTTTACCGCGATAAATTCTACATTGCGATCTATCAGACGATTCTAGTAGATCGGCCGCGATAAATATTTATCGATCAAAATCGCGATATCATTTCATATTGCGTTAAATTGTAGAAATATCCGAAGAGAAGAAGTAGTTAGGTAAATCGTAATGCCTTTTTATCTGGATGTATCGCGATATGCGTCAGTTTCACGATATCCTACTGTTTATCAGGATACCGATGAATACGGCAATAAGGCGCACTGATTTTTTACAGTGTTTTAACGCAATCAAAGTCTATCGCGATATGAACGCGAATTAACGTGATACTTTTAAAAAGTATTAAAATACAGACAGGAAACACGTCCAGATTCAAAAAAGTAGGAAAATGGTAAAAACGTAATTATTCTCATCATTTTCTAGGTATTCATTTTTAATTTGGTTTTTATTTTTTAAGTTTAAGTGTCTCTTCGTATATTTACCACAGTTTATGTTCCTTTTCTATTTCGAATGAAGAATAATGAATCATAGCCAAAAAATATTTAACTGAAAGCTTTTTGAGACTATACGTCTTTTCCTTTTTTAACACGAAACAAGTCGGTTAATAAACTATTTTTTATTATTCGTTTTGCTGCATTCGATTCAATCGCCAATACTTTTGAGTTACAATTGTTATTATGTCCCTTTTGGAATTAATGCTGAGAAAATCTCGAAAAGCCTTGTCCAACAAAGGATTTCTGAGGTTCACGCTCTCGTTTACCAATTCTTCGACTAGTCTGACCAACATACATTCCATTACAATCATATCCATAGACTACTGTTTTTTTAATCTTTATTATTCTATTTACCGTAGAAAATGCCCTCTCTCCTCTTCTTGAATAACTTTCGGTCTGCATTGTATGCAAGTTGACAGTCGTTCTGTACTGAAGCCTTTAAAAACAAAAGAAAAAAAATCTGCTTTTTGAAAAAATGCACTAACAGTCTGACACCTTTGTATTTGGGTCGATGTTCATTTAGTTCAGATATCATTAGTAGTTTCACTCTGATCATTAGCCTTAACTTCAGAGCCTTGCAGGTTGATCCTAACCTAACCTGATTAGGTTGCAAGAGTTATAGGTTAGGTAGGTTGTTATTTCTTTTTCGAATAACTGCTACTTTTGCTCAAATGAAAACTTTTTTCTGATTTTAACGACATTTTTGTCCTTATTCTTTATGCCTGATTGCCTTATTTAAGACAATAGACTGCAAAATGGTTGGACAATATTTTGTGCCAACTATGTTCGTTTCTGCAGGTTAGGATTAGGTTATTTAATATAATATAGGATTTGAAGTTAGCCTGTAAAACTGCCATTGAAAATTATCCATAAAAAATAAAGAAATATCTTCTATTCAGCGAAGGCTAAATCGTTGGAAGAACAAAATGGTAAACAATAATCAATCGAAAAAGCCACCTCTTTCCAGCAATCTTAAATAACACGTTGCTCGATTGGAAATCCGACACAGATTATGATGATGGCAATATTTTTGGTGTACAAGTTCTTTTGTAACGAAAAAATCAGCAAACAAAAGTCAATTTAGAGCATAAAAACACCAAAGACTATCTCGGTATCCATAGACTGTAAAACATTCTCTCTGAGGCGAATCAACAAGAGACACATTCGAAAGAGGCACATTATAGTGTCTTAAAAACAGACGTATTGAGACACATTCTAGAAGTGCCATTATGCAGAAGACGCATGTTTTCGTATAGTGTATGCGGGACAAAAACGATTTTTCAGAAACTGTTCGTAATCAAGCATTAAAACAAAATTTTTGGAAAAATTCGCTTCGCAGGAGGAACTAGCCTTGACATGTGCTTTTGACCAGATCAGCTTCCGAAGAAAAAACTTTCTATCTCATTTTTGGATGTGGAATCCTATTTTGTATTCATCAAACACATCTGCTAATCCAGCCGCTTACTCGATACGGAAAAAAATAACCTTAGTTTTTCATTTGTGGACATACAAGGTCATGTGTATCTTGTGACATGCCAAAGTACAGGAAATATAAGGAATCAAGACCTAAAGCTTTCCAATTATACTCAGTTCACCTTTCTCTACAACATATGTAAAAATCAACCAAATTTGAGATAACTTTCATCGATTATGCATCGCTTATTCAAGAATTTATTCAACAAAATGTTCTAAAGGTGGAATTAGTATTCATCTTAAGAATGAGTTTTTGAGAAAGTGGTTAACATATGACATATGATATTTATTTCTCGTTATTTATTCAAAATGATTGATAGATCATTGTACTGGAAACAGATGCTACTGAAAAGATGCTCAACCAACGGAAAAATCACACCTGAGAACGGAAAACAACAACAACAGCCTAACAAAATAGGAATAAGTAATGATATGGTTAAAGAACATGTTTATCATGATTTATTACTGTGGTCAATATTAACGAACATAGCAATAAATCATCGTATTGAAATGACAAAGGTGTTTCTCGAACATATCCAAACGCGTATTTGTCCATCATTAATTGCATCTAAAATTTTATAATTTAATTAATTAAAAAAAGGATTGTACAAAGACATAATCCCGGTCATTAACCGATGTTCATTAGTCAATAATATAAACTGAATTCTTTCTCCGAAAAAAATTAACAGCCCACGATGTTTCTTTCAGTGATAATCCATAAAAAATTGCCAACAAACATCGAATAATAGCTATCATTCAGTGTAATGTGAAACGCACATAGTTATGAACCAGATGTATTTTAAACAATTTTCTGTTTGAGAAAAAGCAGCTGTCTCGAACTTCCTTTCTCACTATGTTAAAAGATACATAGAGGTTACTTACCAAACGTTATTTTTCCATCAATATTCTATTTTAGTGTAGTCAAGAAAACATTTTCAGAGGTTTCATTCAGGAAAATATATATCTTCGAATCACACAATAACTCACAAGTTAGCTTTCTCATCTAACACCCATAAAAGAGAAAATAATAGCGAAAGAGCTATTGAAACGCATTGCATTACTTTATTAAAACATTGGGAAAATATACTAGGTCTTTATAGTTAGTTTTAGTTGCGATAAGAGCAGCAAACAATTAAGTTTAACTAGGAAGTATGTAATTAACCAATGATAATCAATGGTTGATTTTCTGCCAAAAGTTCTTTAAATGCAAAAAAAAGGTTGGAGATTATTCTTTTCAGACTGATCGTCTTGGTGTTGTACACAAAATCGTTCTGTCGAAGATTACCACGAAAGCAAATAATGAAGAAAAGAGCATTATACACCTGGTGTACTGAAAGGCATTTTGACTAGTCTTGTCGACAATTATATGAAGTCTTTCTACATTTATATTAATTTTCGGTCAGGTTGTATATGTATGTGTTATTGCATCGACGTGTTCACTGTATTATCTATGTTATTGGAGTTTAGCAACAGTCAGCTGACTGTTCAATTACAAGTTTGTTATCAAATCAACGGTATTTTGTAATACATCACGCGAACACTCAGAAAATAATGATGTTCTTACACTGAGTTATGTCAATATCTAATTGTGCAATTAATATTGATAATGCGCACTGTGATTTTATAGTATCAGTCAATAGTCATCGCTTAATTATCAAAAATAAAGCGATTATCTTCCTCGAATGTGACCGTAGTCTTTGATAGACAGGTTGGAAATTGTCGTTTTATCTAACGTCTTTCGTAATATGTCAAACTCAACTTGAATTCTGGGAAACAGAAGAAAACCGAGAATTTTCCAAATTTAACATTGTTGCATTCTCAAATGCTCAAGATTCTCACATCTGTCACAATTTTCAATTTAAAATATTCTCGCAATTCGCTCTTCTGCAAATCGGTTTTCTTCTTCTAGTCTGGTTGATTAAACCGAATTTGTGGCAAATGCAACTTCTTCATCTTGTGCTAATGCTTGACGCATATCCATATAAGTAGTCTAACAACATGGATAAATATGTTTGATAACTCATTCAAAATTATTTTAGAAGGTAGTTCAATATTCTTCTCTGTTGTGTGATATTGTGTAGATATCAAGATAGCACACTAGCAGCAAGTTCTCAAACACAGACTCTTATCCCATATTGTTTTACGCATCCACTAGATCTCTTTATT
>CAJNOQ010007265.1:0-12530 GCA_905250885.1 Didymodactylos carnosus
CGAAAAAGTTCAAACAAAAAAGGGTTTCACCAAACTTTCACGATCACCAGAGCATATAGCCTAGATTATATGGGTAAAAGGAAATCGAATAAAAACACGCGTCTCAGAAGTTGTTTTTTTTCATATGCTATTGGTATTATTCTCTTTTTGACTGCGGTAAAAGCTGTTACGCACGTTTTTCTTTTCTTGTCTATATTTCTTTTTTTCAACGAAGACAAAACACGTGAATGGTTTTTCCGTTATAAATCATGTCTGTTCTCGTCTTCAATTCAGCGTCCACTTTTCTTATCTTTTCAGAATTTTATCGTACGGTTGATTACTTTCAGACTATAATACCATTAACAGCTTTGGAATGGAAAATACTCGGTAATCGTCATTATTCGAATCATGAGTCATCGGCAGCTATTCAATCGTACAGTGAAGCAATTAAACTCGTTCAAACCATTCAGCAACAAGATGTCGACAACGTTCAGTTGTATCTATTATATTCAAATCGTTCGCTTGCTTATATTCAAGGTAAACATTTTTATTAGGTTTCGATGATGCTTAACAGTCGTTAAGCATTTTTTTTTTTTTTTTTTGTTGATACAACAAAAAGTGGCATGCATGGAAAAATGGCGAAAATCAGTTGTGACAGCAAAAAAATGTATAAACAGTCTTGAATATAATATTAAACAGTAAGTAAAAATGTGAGCAATATGAATGGAACTAGATTTATCATGTCTCGTTTCTTTTTTCAAGTCGAGTCTTAATGACCGAAATACCGTCTATTCTGTACCAAATTCGTTATTTGTTACGTGCACATTTTGAAAATAAAAAAGATAAAAAATTGATGAACATGAACACGGGTGATCTTGGTTTGAGGTTACACGAACTGGCCGTTGAATTCACCGCTGTATTTCACGTTTAAGTAAGTGGAATATATGGAAGGAATCTTTATTTCCCATTTACTTTTTGGCCTACGAAAAATTTTCTAGACCTTCACACCTAACGATAGATTATGCAGATACATTTTGTCGTGTCTCATAGACAAACAGCGATTTTTTGCAACACTACGTCCATTTATTTTGAACAATTCACTAGAGTGTAAAAATAACAAGGTTTTTATAATTCTTCTCCCCTTTCTTGGGCTATATATGAAGAACGGTGGAAAACCGGGTTTAACATGGCCCTATCCTATAGGCAGATGTCTTCTTCAACATGTTTCGCCAAAGAGATCAGACTTATTGAATATATTCGGTGATTCCTCTATATTTTTCTATTTTAATTTCCCATACTTTTAACGATAGTCGCAAGTTTTCAAATGTGTTCTCATAGAGCGAAGTACTTTCGAAAATCAAAGCTCAGTCGTTGAGTTTTTATTGTAAAAATACGAGAAAATGTTAGGTTTCCGAAGTAGGCATTTTTTTTAATAACTGTTTTAAGAAAAATGTTTTGAAACTCGAAAAATAGCCTTAGTGGGACTTATAGTAACCAAGATCTTTGTAAGAAAATGTAAGAACTCAAGAAATTTCAAGTAGTCAAGTTCTTGAACATATGGTAATTTCTTAACTTCTTGTACCAAGATCTTGGAAGGATCTATGACGCTATATGGTCGTATATCCAATGGCTATGACTGTCATGAATAAAAACAAAATGTAAAGAAAAATTTCCCTCAAGATCTTGAAGCTTCTGTTCGTGAGATCTTGGTCATCTTGGGTCAAAGATTCAAGAGCCCAAGATTTTGACTTCCTTGTGTTTGTTCCAAGATCTTGTGACATTTCTCTTAACCAAAAATCTTGAATACAAGAAGTTCCACTAGGGGATAGATTTTGTTCATGACGTCTAGCGCTAAAAGATTTGGTAGAGCATTTCTATAATGTGCTGAGAATAAATAAATACTAAAAGCATCGAATTTTGGAGAAACATTAGGAAAAATCTTTTCCTTCTTTACAGCCAACCTTGAGATGAAAATCTGCAAAAAAGATTTCTTTTGTCCAAAATTAAATTATCTTTTAGTTCTCACGATGTTTATTCAATCTCCTCTCTCTTAACTGTTGCGTTATTTAGAAAGTCGTCATGGCTGATCCACTGTTCCAAGATCTTATTTTGAATGAACTGCTCGATGTTGGAGCATTACGTATCAAAGTTGATGAACAACGTGGTCGACAAGCCGATGATGAGAATTTTGACAGGATGTTTGAACTAGAAGAAAAAGCCGAACATGATTGGGCTGGCATATGTGAGTATCTTGTGTGTAATTTAGAAAAGAAAGGACAAAATTATTTTTCTGTAGGAATTTTCATTTTTCACAAATAATCTGTTGGCATCATTGGTCGCCGATTGTTCATATGAGCAAGTGTCGTTGCGTGCACTAAAACAAATTCATCGTTTAACAACGAATAAAATCAAAGAGATAACATGTGAACAATGGAAAAAACAAACATCAACAACTATTCAACTGGTTCTCAAACAATTAAGTAGAAAAATTGAAGATAAAGGTCCGTTTGACCATTTTTTTGTTACTATATTTGAATATATGTAGTAGGCGCTGATGTAGAAATTGCAAAAGCTTTTTTGTGTGGTCACGCAAAAAAAGATGCAAAGATATAAGTGGGGTAACACAGAAATTGGTTACAAATCCGAATTTCTGTAAAATTCTGTACATGCTTCTGGAACAAAATATTGACAAAATTCTTGATTAAAACCAAATATTTATAAAATTCTGTATTAGTTTGACTAATATAGGATTTTGTAATTATTTTGTTCTAGAAGAATATACAGAATTTGGATTTGTAACCATTCTTCGCGTTGCTCCACTTGTGTTTTTACGGGATTCATGCAAAAAGAAGTTTTGGCTTTGGCGACATGGGCGCTATCTGTAAGTGAAAAGGTGTACATTTGAACGTGAGAAAGGAAGCAAGATTGTGAAACACACGAAAATAAAGAATATTTAACTTCTGCCTATTTGGAAGAAGTCATCAATTAAGTGACGTGTGGAACTCCTAGGCCATCTCGCCATTAAAACTTCATAGTAAATAGAACACAGTCTCTTCTATATAAGATCACTAGAACATTTGACAGAATTATGCCTCAAAGATGGAATTTTGCCAGAACGACGACTTTTTTAGATAATTTTTAGACATTTTTAGATATCGAATTTGTATGAAAGAAAAACGTTTTGTTGCCGAATATCGACACAAAAATGTCTGCAGATTATTTCTCAAGCAAAAATAAGTAGTTTAGGCATGCATCAGTGAAAAGTTGGTATTGGGATATCCGGAAAAATTGTTATACATCGGTTATCAAGATTCATTTAGAACTGCGAAACATCTCATTTTGTAGAAAAATGTTTATTCTACAAAATGCATTTTTTAATTTAGAATGCTAAAGTTATTTTTAACAAAACTTAGAGCATTCTAAATTGCACTAAATCACGATTGATCAACGTCAGTTTTTAACTGATGCATATCTGGTAGTTAGATGTACCACCAGAAACGAAAGTAAAAAAGTGACCTTTTATTCTGGATTTGTAGGTAAAATTAAAAAAATTAGAAAAAATTAATAATAGTGCCTTAATCGATTCAAGATGACACTGTAAATGGTTTTTAGTTTCCACGCTTTTGTTTGCGAATACTTGATTTTCACGAGGAATTCTACACGGTTTCGAAAAACCAGAGTCGGAAAGTGCACTAGGTGTTCACCGGATATATGCCAATTTCACTCCAGATACACCTGCTTCAGCCAATACCTTTACGCATGACACAGTCAAACAAGAGATTGAACAGGACGAGAGATAGAATCCCACCTTGTTGGACACTGGTTTCAATATCGAATGTTTCCGAAAAATCACCGTCGACTTGCACTTGTGCTTTCGTGTTAGTATAGAGAAGCTTTAGCATTCGAATGAAATGCGAAATAGTCCATGTGAAGATACATCTTCTCTGAGAATTTCGCTGAAAAATGTGTTTTGGGAGAAAAGTGGACTTTATTGATTTTTGATCAGGCTCGCCCTCTATAAAACGACACTTATAACTGGACAAAGAAACATTTTTAGAGCACCATCTTCTGGCTGCAAGCTAGTCTACATTAGTCCTGTATATGGTAAAATTAGAGCCCGATCAGTGACATCAAGTATCTCGGTCTGTCGGACCCTATTAGATAATGGCTCTTAAAAGCATCGAAATGAAGAAAATTTTTTTATACAAAGTAATGTCCTCATGATTCTTTGTCTCCGCTCATCGCTGGTGCGTAACAAACATTGCTATGATAGCGTTCCTCTTTCCGTCTCGGTTTGATTTTATTTACTTAATTTCAGGCACCTCATATATGACTGTATTGACTACATTTATCTCTTATTAGCACGTGTCACGTGCATCCCGCAAACATTTGTCTGTGAACACCAGACTTTGAAGATTATTCAAGTCACTGCGTAGAAGAATGGCCACGAGTAGTCTATTGTTTGATCTTAATCAATTAACAGACGAACAAAAAACAAAATTTCATACTGTTTACAATCACTTAAAATCGGCTCGTGCATCCTATCTAGAATATAAATATGGATTACAAGAGAAAACTAAAATCGATAGTGAAGAAGAAGAAAATGAATGGCACTATGAATTGTACAGATATCTTCGTGCTCGAAAATGGAATATTGCACATACTATCAAATCTATTCAGGATATGATACAATGGCGAATAGACAACCGTGTTGATTTGATTCTTGATCATCTACCGACATCACCTTTAATCGACCGCATTCGAAAAGGCCTTCCGGCTGCTAATCATGGCTATACAAAAGCTCATCTGCTATTGTATATCGAGAAAACGGGTCTAATGCATGTCGATTATCTATTGCATCAATTTACGACAGACGAATTGATCCAAAATCATATCTATTTACTTGAATTCAATTGTCAACTGACAAGAGAGCGTAGTCGACAAGCGGGAAAACATGTGGAAAATTTTGCCCTGATATATGATTTAAAGGGCTGCAAACCAGATATAAGAAAAACGCTTCATATATTAAAACAATTAATCTATATAGATGATAACTATTATCCTGAACGCCTAGGACAAATGTTTGTTATAAATCCACCATTGATTTTTCCTGCTATATGGAATCTAGTGAAACATTGGGTTGACCCGGTAACGAAAGCAAAAGTCAATATCCTTAAAAAAGGTCCTGACACATCAGCAACGTTGTTACAGCACATTGATTCAGATCAATTGCCATCTGAATATGGTGGTAGTTGTGATTCATGTCCGACTTCTCCGGATTGTATTCCTGTATATGACTGGAGTAAAGACACTAGAAAGGTTAAAGAGGAACAATCGAGTGTGGCTCCTTAATATATCAAGCAACGTTGTCAAACTCATCGAGACCCCGTTTCTTAATTCAGATAGAACGACAAGAAACTATCAGAACACTTATCACTACCTAATACTTTTATGATTTAGTAACCAGAAATAATTGCAAACATAATACACTTTGAGTTTACAAAGAAAGTCTTTTTAATCAAACAGCTTTTTTTATAGAATTTAATAATTCCATAATCAAAAATTGATATGAATGTCTGCCTGCTACCATGACTAAGAGGAACCTACGATCGTTTGGTGGGCGCAATATGATTATGAAGAGAAGAATGGGATGTATCCGCAATAAAAAAGAAAAATGAGTTATTGTGGTTCAAATGTATTCCTTTTTCATTTCACATAGGGAAAACAAATTGGTTTTGTAGTTTGCTCGTATGGGAAAAACAACAAACAAATAAACATGATTATCGTTTTTCGATTTTAATTATAAGGAAGAAGCAGTAAAGAAAAACGTCTATTATTGTATGAGGTACTTGTAGACGGTCAAAAATACAAGCAGAAAATAATTTTTCTTTATTTTTTTTCCTCCGTTTGATGCGAGCAAGGATATTTATGCGAGCAAAGGATATTTATGTTATTTGTATTTTTCCAGATATATGAAGAGAGTAAAGACACTTAAATATGAAAACATAGACGCGAATTTAGTGGACAAACGGAATCAAGGAAAAAATAAAACAGAAAAAGCTTATTGCATTCGAGTGAAGGAATTGATTTGGTGAAACGTTACGTACTTTCACATTTTTTGGATGTCTTTGCGTCATCATGCAGTCAAGTAGTTACTGTATAAAGATATAAAAAGCGAAATTTGGAATTTTTAAGTTTTGAAGAAAAACCGGGTTTTTGAACATTAAAACCCGATTTCGCCTATAAAAATACGTTTTCATCAAAACCAACGTCATATTCTTGCCCAGCGTCATAAACTGCGTGTAGTGATGTGTTATTTGAACTTTTAGCAAAAAGTTTTCTTTCATCTAAAAAAAGTGCCTTTAGTCGTTCCCTCTCACGTGTTTAGTGAGTAGAACGCCTTCAGGCGTTATTTTTCATCCAAACTTAAAATCTAAAAATTTCTCTTTTTATATCTCTGTACAGTAATTACTTGACCACATGATGATGCACAGGCATCCAGAAATGTTTGCTCTCCTGTGCCGAAAACACATTTCAAAAATAGTCTTAAAATAAAATGACTAATCATTGATCACGTGGCACATGTGACTGAGAGCATTGGCAGCCTAGGCATCAACTTAACTAATGACGCAAACCCGACTCCTCTATCACTTACAAAACTGAGATAATTTAATTTACTGGAACTAGTGGCTCATTCTTAAACCTCTATTTTTGCCCCGGGGCTGGTTTTGAATACGTTATAGCTCAGCAACCATACATTATTTTTTCAATCGGCAAACTTCATGTTACTCAGAAATGTTTGCTCTTCCATATTAGGTCAAAAAAGTTGAAATATTTTTTATATTTAAGCTATTCTATATCCCGTTTATAGGAGATCTCAAAAGGAATTTTACAAAGCCCTAAGATTTTTCAAGTGTTTCTGGAAAACCCAGTAACAAAAGTATGCTTTTCTGATTTTTCGATCTTATAATCACGCTTAGCGGAGAAAATTAACCATATCCTGAAATTTTGAAGCTAGAGATTTTGGGGTAATACAAAACACGATAAAAGAAAAAGGACGCTTTAGGGAAAAGTTGCCGTCAACATAACAGCATTTTTGATGCTTCCAGTAAATCTCTCATAGCTTTTCATCAGGACATTGCCCAGATTTGTTCAACATCTCATTTTTGATGACATTCACTTTGGAAAGACTTTAGAAAGCTTTTTCGGAAATCCTCAGAAACTACTGATATCGTCAGAAGCAGTACGGATCCGAATAGTAGACATTATAACGTATCCAGTCATATGCTGATCTTACTATTCGCATTTTACAAAAAGATCTGGCTTGTGAACGATCATTCTGAAAAAAAGAGGATAGAAGAGGATGTTCTAAATTTTTTTTGAGAGGATTGGTGTCGAAAAAAGAGGAGAAAAAGAGGATTTTTTTCTGATCTAAAAGTGTATTGTAGATCTTAGTACGTTCGAAGGTGATAAGACACGGCACTGCTGAGGTATTCACCTAATTTATTCATGATTTCATACACAAAAAAACACGTATAGAGAACAAATAACTAGCTGAGAATAGCAAAACATCTGACATCTGACCGTTCTATTAATATAAGTAAATTCTTCTTAATTTCCACTTTTATCACTTGGGATAGTGGACTGCTGATGAGCCAATTTTTGTTTCTTTTTTGACTGTTCATGTTCAGCACGTGTGCGTTTTTGCTGAATTTTCGATAGCTTCTCCATTGTCTTTGACATTTCTTCGCTGGTTGATGTCCATTTATCATTTCCGGTCTGGATCAATGCATGCGCAGCTTGTGCATCAGTTAGATCGCGTTTCTTCAACGAATTTTCCAAACGTCGAGTTCCTTCTTCGATCAACAGTTGAGCCACTTTTTGAACTGAAGTTGGTGATGTTTCGACATGAGTTCTCTCTCATGTTCAAGTAATCTCTTCTTTTCAATTTCGGCATTTTCACGTTGTTTATTTTCTTGTTCATTAGCAGCAACGAGTGCTTTCATTCTCAACATTTCTTCCTTGTACGATGACGCTGCTCTTTGAACCGAACGAATTGTTTCTATGCCAATGGACATCTGCAAAAGGGACCCATTACACCCTGTTCACTTCGTCCATAATTTTACCTTGTGAGCTGATCCAGAACCATGCGATCTCACCGCATCATACGTTGAACGGAGACCATTGATGTATTTTTCGGACAGCAGAGTGCGATTGTCGGTCACGATATTTTGATTGATGCTAAACTCACGTTCTGCATCCGCATTGCCATGTGAAATGATGAGAACGTTCTTGATGAGTTTGGTCATAGTCGGATATTTCGATTGTCCACTATTTCGGAGGATTGACAATACATTGTTCCAATAAAAATCGATTCGTTGATATTCGAGACGCTCCTTTCCATCCGAATCTTGATAACTTCGTTTGATTATCCATGATTCATCGATTTTTTCAAGTGAATACGAGAGCCACTCAGCACGTAGAAGATCAATTTCATTTGATAATAGTAGGCCCGGTACAGAGCGACCGACACGAACGATTGCATCACTTTCACTTGGATCGGAACGATGAGAACTGTCTAATATTTGCACATCACGCAAAAACGAATTGTTCAATGGAAGATTCAATTTGAGGTATGCGGCGATAGCATGATAAATTGCTTTCACTTGTTGAATAAATAGTTCACGTTCGTCTTTGGATAACAACTACATCGATTTTCTCGTTTCTTCTCCTATATAGAGAAATTCTTAAACAGGGCGTATTTGCTTTATTCCTTACCAATTCGTATTTGTTTATTATCAAGTTGTTTTTCAGCTAATGTATAATCGATCGATAGTAATTCACCACCTTGCCTATTTCCAATGTAATGTGGTGTTAGAAAAGACAATAATACGGTACGATACAGGTCGGACAATTCTTGATGCAATAGATGGATTAATGGTCCTTCTTGCTGAAACCGTGTTATAAATTTGTCAAAAATCGCACGACATAAATATGAGATAAAGAATAGATGAGTTTTTGAGATGTGTGAAGACAAATTCGAATTGATTGCATCATATTTGGTATTTTCTGTCATCTGTGCCTTCTCATGTGCAGGCAAATACACAAAAAAATATTTGCCTAGAACATCCCATTGTTCTAAATAAATCACCAAAATTATTATGTCAAATATCTTGTCAGAATACGTACTTAAAACTCGATCGATCACTTTACCGAGTAATACCCAACGTGTTGTAACGAAATAAAGAATGGTCTTTTCCACTGTATCATTGAGCTCGTCAATAATTTTGAGAAAATCTTCTTTCCTTGCGGGAGATTGACGAAATCATGACCATATCCTGGTGCAAATGTTTTGAATGTCCCAGCGTGATGCAGTTGTGCCTTAATGGAAAAAAATAATCAACATTGAGTTTTACCTTTTTCCAGTTTCTCACCTGCTTTAAATGCATTGTGTACAACATGGATATGACACGGATCAATTTTCAGCAGTTCTCCACCGACTTTTGTCATTTCTTCATCGATCAATTTTTCTAACGATTTGTTTACGTTTGGGTTATCATGTCCAATCATCAATAGACGTTTTAGTTCAATTCCGTCCGTTTTAAATGATTCGACAATACAATCACGGATCACTGCAGCTTGTGCGTGTCCCAGGAGAACAGATTTATAATAGCGAGTGACAACAGTTTTTTTTCCACACCGCAGTGCTTGAACAGTAGATCCACTTGCTTGTTATTTTGATTATTGGTTTGTTCATCGAAACATAATACGAACCGTTCACAACGTTTGATATCATCAACAAGATCACGATGAAAATACGGTCCCAAACCGTGTGAAACAACATAAGACATTTTTGTTCGCTCCATACTGAATTGCTCGGCTACTTTCGAGTCAGGGAACATTACTCGAAATAAATCGCCAGCTTCATCACATGAATGTTAGCTATATCCATGTTGAGCCGCATTGATAGCCCATACTGCTTCAGCACGAGTCACTTGATCTTGAAAACTAATAATTTTGATAGGATGCGTTAGTGTGGCGGTTGAGATGATCGATGATGTCGAAGGTTGTTGTAACTGGATGTTGCTTGTTTGTGTTACGTTGATGAATGTTGCATTTCCTTTGATCAATTTCACATTCTCACGATGTTTGTTTTTGCTCATGTGTTGTTCGATCGATTGCCATCCTTTATTGCCACAATCTAACTCATCAGTTTTACACGTTGTACAGATCAACGTCCAGTCTTTCATACCTTGTGTCAGCTATCGTCTCACAGAAATGCCCCCAGGATCCGTTTTTTCCAACCATGCTTGGCTAAATTTCGTTTTATGTACCGGCATAGATATAAAGCATATATCTAAAAAATAAGAGATAAACCACCTTTATAATCATGAAAATAGACTAGTTTTTGTTAGAGACGTTTCGTCTTTATTCAAAAGACATCAGCAGTCAAATGTGAGAGACGATAGTTGAAATTTACATTGAAAGTCATTCATTCATTGAAGTCAAAATGAAATACATATATGTAGCACGCATTCAGTCGTCATATATTGTGAAAAAAGGAAAAGTTGTATTTTATCTGTTTTGCGTTCTACATATATGTATTTAATCTTTTCTTTTTATTTTGAATCAACTGTCGTGTGTCACGTTTGACTGATGATGTCTTTTGAATAAACACGAAACGTCTCTCACAGAAAATAGTCTATTTTCATGATTATAAAGGTGGTTTATCTCTTATTTTCTGTATCGAAATTCTTCACCTTAAAAAATGATTAGATATATTTAAAACTATATTCGAATCTAAACTTTAGATTATCTAAAGTTGCTAAAACTCAGACATTTTTGTAACAAAATTATCGAAAAAGAGGAAAAATGACGAGAAAAGAGGAGGAAGAGGATGGGTTCTGAAAAAAAGGGGATCATTCACAACCCAGAAAAAAGATTCGTATTTCTATGGCGGAGCGACTCTGAATTATAACTGTCATTGAGAAGCGTGAATGAGCTGAGAAAACGAAAAAAGAGAACTCTCAAAATTATTACCTGATATTGATTTGTTTCAAAACATAGCCGCTCAATCGAAGTTATTTTATTGTTAAAAATAACATAACTGCCATTTCTATATTATATACAATACACAAGTTCATACGGGTGGTTGGGAGAAAAGCAAACGGAGAACAAGAACATATTAGTTTTCTTCAGTCCCAGATAGATGTCATGAAGTGAACTCATTGGCCGGTATCTTATCGCACTTTTCGTTTACAGTCAACGGATACAAATCATCCATATATTTGGTTGTGTGAATAAACCAAGGGGGAAAAAGCGGAATGGGCTGGAATGAGACGGAATGGCCCATTCCGTCCGACCATTCCATACCACTCCATACCATTTTTTACAGTTTTTCCATTCTCCTTTTTTGAGAGGCTTATGGAATGCGCCCGAATGGGCCACATTGGCGCTGAATGAGAACTTCCATTCCCTTGACTGTAAAGGTCTCGTAAAAAATAAAATGCCTGTATGTATGTTTGCATGTATGTATGTCTACAGAGCGACAACCAAAATTGCTCTAGACAACAAGTAATTGACGCAGTCATTCAGGTTTTCGAATATTTCTAAATGACTAATAATTTTACGTAAACGAGCAGTCCATGCCATTCAACTCCATTATCAATATTCTTATCATAGCACACAAGGGTAAGATCATCCAATGTTAAAACATTGCTATTGTTGTTATTCCGTATAACAGAAAACATTTCTTCCATTGATAACTGACACTAATAATAAGATACAAATGATACCTTACTTAGAAAAAGGTAGGTTTTTCACCGTCAGATGTGCTCAGAAGTTCATAATTTGCTGTCAAAAATATCCTTATGTACGATGGGATAAAAGTATAAAAAACCCATCGTATTACTTTTGGTATTTTCGATGGCATTATAAAAAGATGTATGCCCAAGCTAAAAATATCAAACTCTGTAGATCTTGAGTGCGTGGTTTTCTAGTAATCCCAAAGAAATCCTAATATGGACAGAAAATTTGGAAACATTGTTCTATAAGATAGAATAATATCCTGCTCTTCGGAATGGATTGCGTTCTTTTATCAAAACGATCGAAAAGACTTTCACTTAGAACGGCCTCCCGAGGTTATAGAAAAGTCCAATGAAACTTTAGCTGAAGCTTTTAAACTTTAGCCCTTATGATAACATTAAGTTGATGCATTAAGAGAGATTTATGACGATATCGAGCGTTAGCTCCATGAGTCATAACATAGTTAAAATTTGATTATTAATGCAGCTGTTTTGAACTTCATTTTATTTTTATTTTTATTTTTGTAATATTTCGACTCTTTATACGGTCATTTTCAAACGTACAAGTGATTGTACATAAAAGTAAAACTTATATATACAACTTCTTTTCTTTTTCTTTCTTTTCTTTTTGACGTACTAGTCTGAAAGAAAAGTCCACAATCATTCTAGAATACATGTGTTGTTTTTTTATGCGCATTTAAAAATACTAGTCATGCAGCATTATCAATACATGATCGTAAAGTATTT
>CAJNOQ010007266.1:0-12529 GCA_905250885.1 Didymodactylos carnosus
AGATAAAATGAGACGTAGATATATGAGTATAGCAACAACATAGGCTGCAAAGTAAAACCAAAAAAGAAGAAAGTACATAGAAATGATATCTGCTAAGATGTCTATATGATTTTCATGTGGAGGGTGAACTACAATTCTTTTTCCTTCATGCTTTAGAGTTCTGGTTTTCTGTTACTCACTCAACGGTTTTACATTTCTTTCTTTGCTCCATCTGTTGTCATAATAATGTGTTGAAAAAACTAAAAGATATTTTATGATGATTTCAAAAGGCAAATGGGCGTAAATTACATTATATGGCTCGTAACTGTTCTACTCCAGTTTTCGTCAAGACTTTCTTACCATTTACGTGTCAACATTACCAACTAATGTGGATATGATAGTAGGCGATTTTCATGTTCTTTTAGCTAAAAGCACTAAATGCCGCTTCTTTCGTCGTATACGTCTTTATTTTAAGGCATCAGTTATTGCGATGCAGTACAGAGATCTAACCGGCTATTCAAATGTCTCATGGTCTCTAGTAGACTCAGTTAGTTTATGGTAGTGAACATTGTAAATTAGGTGTGAAATGCAGTAATTGATTATTGTCGTAGTCAGCCAGATATAATTCATAATTATCCACCATTAGAATCCCGTTGACTCCAGTCGACACCGGCCATGTAGCAAGAAGTATCGATCCCGTCGGATCATAGATGTTCACGCCCAAGCCATAGATAGCGAACCAGATTCGTCCACAGAAGTCAATGGCCATTTGCACTGGAAATTTTAGAGATGTGGCCGTGTTTGGCAGCGGGACAAATGTCCAGTTACTGTTGTTCCCTGACAGGATCATTTTATAAATCGATGTTGAATTATAATAATGTATCAGATATAGGAATGTATCATTGATTTTATACAGGCTATATGGAGACGTTTTTGGTGCTGGCACGGAATACATGAATGAATAATTCGAACCCGGTGCACAAACACGATAAAATGAAAGAACTTGTGTATATTCAGTTGCTACGATCATTATTGTTGAATTTTGAATGAACTTAACTTCACGTGGATTACCAGTCGTTGTTATATTCACCAGAGAACCACGGGTCAAGTTTTTTGAGGAATAAACATAGATTATACGAGGTGAATCGCAACCTTGAATGAAAGATCGAGTGGATCTGCTAGTGAGTCTCCTACCAAATTATTCGTCGGCACTTAATCTTTTCCTTCCTGGAGTCGCATATATTTTAGTCGTGACTTTGTTGGCACTTTGGGAGATGGAACACTTTTGAAAATACTATAAACTTGAATCTTGAACAAAACTACTGAACGTAAAAAGTCTTACACTGTAAAAAGTAACATGTGTTACTAGGTGTGTACCAGAGGTTGGTATGGACTTAAAATTCTGACTCCATAGACTGAAGAACTCTAGTCCAGTCCAGTCGGAGGCTCATTCAAAACAGTTTTTTCAGTCCATGGACTCTAAACAGTAGTCCACAATACAAAAACAGCCTGGTTTTGCTCGATTCAAGTGAATTCAAAATTGTTTTCGAGTTCAGTCCGAGTCCATGAACCCAAAATATTTCCAGTCCAGTTCATGCCGAACTCTGGTGCGCACATCTTCTAGACGATCACTCGGCGTCGAAAAGTGCGTGCCTTCTCCAGATGGTCAATCCCCGTGTGTTAGACGTATTTTCAATCTTTCACGCAAATTACTTTGCCACATGAAGAAATAACTTCAGAATGATGATTACCGTTTTGAATTTTTTGAATTTTTAATCCGCATTATCCAAAACTGCAGCTGAACAGTGTTGAAGGATAAAGAGAAATTTCATATTTCTGGGTGCCCAACTATCGGTCTTGACCTACATGTACACTATCTAAAAGGTTGTTGAGCACTTTCGACAGAGAAAGTACTAGCAGAGTCTGGAAGAAAAATAACCGTAAAGTCACTCATATTTTCGTGTCACTTACATAGATGAATGAGAGCAAAACAAAGGGGTAAACGAACATAAAGCCATTATATCTTCTTAAGATCTTCGATTATCTTATCAAAATGAATGTTAAAGAATAGGGTCCTAGTAAGACAATTTTAAGAAGTGTCTAAGATTTTCACTAGGAAGACGGGTCGCCTTCTAAATGATACATAGTTTGAGTAACATAGCACCTTTTCCGCCTCTAGATATCCTCATAAAATCGAACAATCTTTGGGAAAGAATAAGTTGCGACGCAAAATAAATGCGACGCAAACACACTTACCGATGTAGTAGTATCCATTATTATAACCTAATCCTGCACAAAATGAGGGAAGCACTGTTGAACTAATGACATTCAAAGTATTTCTGTCCATTTGTGTGAGATTTCCATAATAACTTAATGTAACTAAATAATTATTATCATCGATGAGCATGAAGCTTGGTTTCACCACTGTAGTTACGGGCAGCTGTTTAAATGCTTGAACTTTCGTCGTTAACCATGTCAAATTTGAATAGCAGAGTGTCGTTGTTTGACTTTGGATAGGTTTTAACATGTATAATGTGGAATTTTCATTTGTTTCGTCCGTGTAGTATGATGGGAGACTAAGAAAGAGTTGGCATGATGAATTAAGAAAAATATTGAAGGCGAAAACCGGTTGTGGATTCAATTGCAAAGCATAACAAATACAACTGGAGTTGGTTTGGTTCTGAATCCACAATGTTCCATTATTAATACGATCAAGACTAGTGAATCGTGCTTGATTAATATGACCAATACTAACAACCGAAAGAGCACAAGAGAAAGTAACGAATAAAATTAATAGATGGAAAAGGACCATCATTTTTAACCGAAAACTGAAATTATCTTGTGACAAGGGAGTTAAAGGAATGAAGTGAACTTCTTTTCGTAATGTTATTTTTCTTAATGTTTTGTAAATATGAGAATGATGTTGGAATAATTAAAAATTAGCAGTGGTAATTCTGAGACAACTATAGGTGACATTAACGTATCACAAGAAATTTAAAAGAAAATTACACACTTTTATAAAAAAGGAGAACAATGTGTATGGAAAAAGGGCCAGAACATTGTTGACACCGCATGTGTCATTTTTGACACGTGTTTGTTTGAAAGAAATTGATAATCATGGAGTGTCGAAACGATCTTATTAAGAATCGATGAAAGATCACTCGTAATAAGATCACTAGTAGTATACTACTAGTGAAAAGCTAATTAAAAGCACATCGTTAGACCACTATGACAACTTCCTTAGTTAATCTTCATAACGGCGCCGTTTTGCAGTCTAAAATGTTCACTTTAGTCGTATCGTATAAAAACGACCCGATAATTTGTTTAAATATCACTTTTACGCCTTACTTACTTTGATTTGCAACTTCACAAAATAATAAAGGTTAGTTGAAATTATTAAAAATATTGAACTTGTTGAGGGATAATGATTTTAATATCCATGTGAGATTAAGCACAGCTGTTTTTAAAGTCATTTTTATTTTAATTAATTAGAACCCTGCACGATACGTTTCAAAAGCGTGACTTTCACGCTCAAGAAACATAATACATATCGGAGAGAAAGAAAACGAGTATCAATAGTAAGAATGAGAGGCACAAACATATACGTTTCATAGACATTGGTGAATGCTAGTGAAAGTAATGAAGAAAAGTATATTGTGTATAATGGACTAGTGTAATTGTGTGGAGAGAATGAGATGTAGATATGTGAGGATAGATACAGTATGGGCTGCAAAGTAAAAACACAAAAGAGGAAAGTACATAAAAATGATGTCTGCTAAGATGAGAAATTCTTTTTTTCAACGCTTTCTATGTGATTTTCATGTGGAAGGCGGACTACAATTATTTTCCTTCATGCTTTAGAGTTTCTGGTTTTCTTCTACTGACTTAACGTTTTTGCATTTAATTCTTTGCTATGTGTTGGAAAAGACTAAAAGATGTTTTATGATTATTTGTAAACGGAAACATGTAAGCCTTGACACCTCTATGATGAGAAGTTATTTCTAAATGGGTATTATACAATGCAATAGAAATGGAAAAAAAATGTATATAATGCTCTTGCAAAATACGTTTTTCTTTAATTTATCACTGCAACCTGAGGAGAAAACCCTTTTTGAACACTAAATAGTTGAGAATGTCGTCTGTGCAGAACTGTATTGATCCATCTACTGTCGAGAATTTGTCGTTAACTCCTCAAAAGGACAAAGTTCATTTAGTATATGAAAATTATTAATTAAATCTAATCAACTCTATTTCTGAAGCAAATGAAAACCCGCGAATTTCTGATGGAAAAGAACAGCTAAAGGTAGTTTATCACATCTGATTCAAAAGAGCAATAAAAACACTTCTGGTTTCTATAATTACATAATTTCAAATTTACTCTGCTATAATGAAAACATACTTTTGATAAGAGCGATACATTTCAAGAGAATGAAAGTTGCAAGAGCTTTTTTGGGCGGCGTTTCGTATTTAGATTTCTTCTCACTCAAGCTCAATTAATAAAATAGAATAAAATAAAAGTGTAGTGAAGTTGCATTATTGCAAAATCGACTTTTTATACGGTAAACAGAATTGATCCAAATTTTTATCTGAATAGCTTATTGAATAACTGTACGGGTAGCAAAGTGTCTCTTTATTCAAATCACTTTTCCCATTTTGGCGCGAACACTGACACTATTTTAAACGCTCCACTATTTGCACCAAAATGCGAAAAGTGGTTTGAATAAAGAGACACTTTGCTACCCGTACAGTCATTCAATAAGCTATTCAGAAAAAAATTTGGACCAATTCTGTTCAGCGTATAAAAAGTCGATCTTGCGATAATGGTTTTTCTGCATAGAACTATGGAAGTTAAAATGAACAGGGCGATTTTGCCCTAGACACGGTGTCATCGCTATTTCTCAGAGGAGTTTTGTTCTGTTTTCTTTAGCCTTAAAAACAAATAACTTCCTTAGCATCATAAAATTTGCAATACTCTTGACAATTGGTCCTAGATCCTTCAATAACAATAAAAAGAAACTAGGCAGTTATACGGAATAATCCCTGAAAACCTACTAATGTCGATTGAATCATTGTAAAAAACGTAGGTATTGAGGCACGAATCATGACTTAATGTTAACGAATAAAAAATCAAAGTTTTTACTCGTATTGAACTGAGATTTCACCTTTGACAGCCGATCTATATGACAGACTTCACAGGAATTAACATCATCACACTTAAAAATATCAAGTGTTCGTAGATGAAAGCCGTTGAGACTAATCAGTCCGCTTCTTGCCAGTCTCAGACCTATTTGAATTAGATATACAAAGAGATAGAAAGTGCTGGTCACAAACTATTAAAGTATATTGTGAGTTTACCTTTTCCCTCGGTATTTCTTAGTCGACCATATACTTGATCGTCCAACCAGACTTTGTCTTTTCTTCGTTTTCATTTAGCCATGTTCCATCATGATATAATAACACATTGTTTTACTATCCCACAGTTCATTCAAACGTCCGAAGTATACGGCTGGAAATGCCTGAAACGCAATTGCATCCATCAGAACATTGACCCTTTTTGCCTGACCATATTTAAAATCCATTTCTTTTAATTCACGTTGTAATGAAGTCTTGGATGTGACGGGAAAATCTTCTTGAGCTAACAATGTGAATAATAAATTTTCTAAAGTTGAATATACTCTATCTTCTAACAGCAAGTGAATGTTAAACGAATTGTGTCCTTTTGTAATTCAGTTACATGTACTTTACGTCGTCGAGCATTATGTTTCATTGGGGACGGTGGTGTCGGTAAAACTGTAGTAACGGAAGAGGATGACGATGCGGATGATATGCGACGAAAACGAACAGTCTCTTCTTGCTTCAGCTTTTTCAATTCATCTTTAATCGATAAACTGATCTTTCTGATATACCAAACATAAATTAGAGTCTATCGTTCACATTGTGAAGAGGAATTGTCGTGCCCTTTCTCTCATTTTCCACGAAATTTATAACTAAAAATGCGACTTGCTTAAACTCTTTTGAGAACTCCTTCGGCATTATAAATACTTATCTCGTTTTTTCGGTTATGATTCAAAAAATCATCCGTGCGCACTTTTAGTTTTCTTCCAAAATATTTTATTGTCGTATGTTTTATTGTTCTTCTACAGTACATCCCGAGTCTTTTGACAGCGATTGAGTATTCTGATCGTACTCATGGACATCCTGTTACTCTGACACATCGAAGAAAACATTTTCTTCGCATGATATTATACATTCACTTCATAAGATCGAAAAAAAAATGAAAAAACCATTGTTTTTGTGCGGTTAGAAGCCGTACAATTGATGATTATATATAATTGACCACTCTAAGTTTAGTCTAGGAACGAAATAAACATTGCCACGAGATTTAGCAACGAGTATGTAATTTGACGGTTACAGAATGATTGAAACATAATACTGTATCAATGAAAGATTTATCACAGAATGTTCTTAATGGCGATGAGAGATGAGTACGCCGATTGTAACAGAACGACACAACTGGAATTAAAATGATTTCTAGCAGAAGAAAAGTGTGACTTATTCACTTTTCCAGGACTAGAATGATCTTTTAAGCGCTTAGTGACGAAGATTGAAAAATGCAACTACTTCTGAATCTCGTAATTGATGTGTCTATATCGACCCCACGTTATTCTCGCTTCTACAATTATATTTGACTTGTTCTTTTTTTCTTCATCTTTAGGTGTATTTTATACTGGAAACAAATCCAAAAAGAAGCTTGTATCGTCGACGAGAAAAGTCTCGACGAAGACAATCGTCAGTTTTTTCTTGTACATCAATTGTTTCGGTGAAACAAAAAACGGGCGGACTATATTCACATAAAGGCAGTGAAAAGACAAATGAAAATTTGAATTGTTCAGCCAAAACCCAATTGTTCAACGATCACAACAGCTGATGCTGGTATAAGAAAAACGCGAACAAAAAGGCCAGCAGTTTGGGATAGACAGAAAGTAATCCTAATATTATAAGTTGTTTCTTTGCCCCATTACCTTCTTTATTTCTGCACGTTTTTAGGCATCAATTTTGGGTAATTCAGGCAAATACGAAAAAGTTGATGAAAAAACCAGAGCATTCAGAAGTATATTCGTTTCACGGGAAGATAGTTTCTCTCTTCCCAGCTACGCATCATTTTTCAATCGTCTTTACAGTCGAACTCCTTTGATGATTATAATGTCATCGAAATGTGCTGAATACGACTGCGGAGGAATAAAGTTCTGGACTTTTTTATTTTTTGACACTTTCTACTTTCTGTGTGCTTTAAGTGTCATTTTTAATTTGTGATATTTTCTCATTTTATTTGATAGCTCTTTTTGCAAGTCTGTGATATTTCTTTTCAAATCTATTTAATTCTGTTTACTCGGTGATTTTCTACGCTTCTGATGCTACTATACATTGCTGTGTTACATTTCTCCTTCATTTGTTTTTTTCATGTATCGAATAAAAGAAAAGGACGAATACTAAGTAATATATGCCGCTCATACCTTTCCAATATAATCAAAGACAAATGGTTCATTTAGAAGGGCATATAAAACGCAAAAGAGTGCACGTGATCTTTATCAGAGAAATTGCTATGCAAGCAAGTGAAACGGGACGGAAAATGACATGATTGCTACCAACAGTACAATTTGGCCATCGAAGTCTGCGTTAACATCAGCCAGAGGTGGAAGGTACTTCCAAAATAGAACATTCCCTCTGGTTTAAGGGACCATAAATCAAAGTATCACTGTTCAGCTTGAGCGTAAACTTAGGATTATAAACTCTCCTCTGGTGTAAGTCCGCTCAGTCCTTAAGACGTTGCACGTAGCGCAGCCAGGTTTTTCCATAAAACGCAAAAAATTCATTATAATAAAATTTCACTGATAATCTTGCGGTTAATTAAACGAAAATTTCATTGTAAAAGTTTATTTCGAAATGCATAAATCTGCTAAAGTTATCTTCAATAAAAAAATAACTCTGGCTTTTGGCACTGGCTCTCGACTCTCACTTTTTGTATGGGTATCTTTTTTTCTTTCGTCCAAAGCCTCAGGTCTGACGATCAGGTAGAATACATCAAATGAGACAGAAACGATACAGCAACTAATGAAAATCATAACAAAATAGAGGGCAGATTTTTATGCAATTTTTAAACAATGGGGAAATTTTCATGAAAGAGCAAATTAATGAAGGCTTATCTTGACCCCTTGATAGGTTTTTTGTGTTAGCCGTCAAAAATAGGCCGGCAGGTCTGAAGTGATACAAAAGTGACGAAATGGCTACTGATATAAAGAGGTTTTAAAAATAAACGGGAATAAAGCTGTTTTAAAGCCGATAACTGTGGAAATTAAAAGAAATAGATTATTGATTTTGACCAAGAAACGATACTGTAACAGCTACACTTATAATATTTGTGACTGGTTCTTTCATATTATATCTGATATTTTATGGATCATAACTGTTCATTTTTTTGTTGAACCGCAACAACGTAAAAGCATTCTTTTTTTCTTCTATCACTTCAAAGATTCAACAATTCGTACGATCTAGTGAGGAAGTAGAGATACTTAAAGCCTTTATTTATCGTAGAAAAATTGAAAATTTGTTTCTTCAGTCATTCTGAGTATCAAAAGCGTATCTTCTTTTTTAAAGAATAGACTAAATTTTAGAACTTTTCCGATGTACAGGCTCCATTAAGCATGCTAACTGTGCTAAGATCTCAGAACTGAGCAATGATAAGAAGAATTGAGTAAAGCACAATGAAATTAGCGTCCCAACTGCCTATTCTTGAGGCAGTTGGGGAACAGACAAAACTGTCTGCTTCCGATGGGTGCGCGATCATCTCGATTAGAGAGATCACCCGCGAATCTCATTAAAAGTATTGGACAACAGAATGGTAATTTTTCAAAGGATCGAGATTAAGTGGATTTCTGAACAAATTACGATTGAAAGATTCATCTTTTTTATTTCTTTCACTTGCGTTTCTTTCTGCTGTTATTTAAAAACGAATACTTTGTTTATAGAGTGATTATTGTCATTCCTTTATAATCCAAACAAATCCATGTTGGAAAATAAAAATTCTTTTTTTATTTTGCTAAAAACTTTAAAATTCTTGAGAGAAACGGTGTATGTGGCTGAAGCTTGGGCTCTATACTGAACATAAACTTTAAGGATGAATAAAACTATATTGATTCTATTTTACGGCAAGAACATCTAGCGACTGTTTCCTTTTTCTATTCTTCATCAGCAACATATCTAAAATCGAGGAGAGTCGCAGAAGCTGTTCGGCTGGGTTAATCATAACGATACAATTCACGCACCAACCCACACATCAAGGAATCAAGTGAATCGAAGATGAACGTTACTTTAAGTAAATGATACCTTTTATATATTTTCACAAAAAAGAGAAAAATTTCAAACAATTATATTAGACCAAAAAGTAAAAAAATTATAATGTACAGTATTAGCCCAATGACTAATAAAACTCTTAAGCAGAAACATCGACTATCTACGCTAATAATATCACACAAACACACATGTACAACAGCGAAAAGAAGAAAATAGTATTGTGTGCTACTACGTAATCTGTACAAAATTACTATTAATCTATTTAATTTTTGATGCTATTTATCTACTATCTATTATTGTTGTATATGCGTTCTTTTTTGTTTTGTTTCTATTATTTTTTCTTTGTCGACGACAATCATTGAGAATAATTCGGCAACGATTAAGCCTGTTAATGAATTTTCAATGTAGGGCTGTATGTGTTGTAATAACAAGATACGATTATTATTGAGAAATTTTGTATCGAAATATGTCATGTACTCGGAGATGTCACTTGAGGCAACTTTGCAAAGGGTGAGATGTGTTCTAATAAATAATTTCGTCTTGTTAAATGTTTTGAATTGAGCAAAGTGTGCAGTATTCCGATACACGTCAGACCACCGTGAATGAAAAACCAATAACAAACGATTCAGTTGTAACGATTTATGTAAACATTGCAAATAGCGAATGTTTTTTTATATTCATGACCTTTTAAAAGTAAACATATGTTCATTAAGTTAACGATAGCCTTATGACAACTTCTTTTAGTCCTTGTCGCTTTCACCATATGAAATGAGTGACTTCATGAAAAGGGTAGAAATATGATATAAAACTATCAAATTCGGAATCACTATGCCAGAAAATGGTCCTCGAGTAAATCTGGGGTGTCCTCGAGATTACACGTTCAGAATATGTTTTTCCTCGCGTTGATTGTAGTGCTACAAAAAAGTCATTTTGTGATATGGGTCATTGGGGACTCAAAACTTACTCGAGGATCGTTTTTTGGCATTGAGATTCCGAAATTTGATAGTTTTATGTCATATTTCTGCCCTTTTCATGAAGTCCCTCATTTTATAATGAAGAGAAAAAAATAGTTTCAAGTCTTCCAGTATATCATTTTTCTTTTTGATTGAGTATTAACTGAGCTGATATAGAAACCCATGTTGCTAAAGATTGTAAATAGGGATACAAAGCTGGAGTTGATTCATAAAATTTTTATGTCCTAAATATGCAGGAAAAGGTAATAGTTTGTAATGCTCGGTATTAGAGCTCCACTGAGAGAGGGGCACTATTGCACTTTACCTCTATTTAAACTTAGTAATACCTGTTCTAGGTGTAAATAAGATACAATTTGTTGTTAATGGAAATTGTTTTTGAAGCGATTTTAGCTCGAACTGAATAGCCATTATATAATACATAAACAATATTTGTAAAACAATAAATACTAATGAGATCGTTTTCATCAACAGAAACATGAGAAAGAGAAATGTGCCAGGCGTTTGTGGTTGAAGAATATAAAGATGAAATGTTGATGATTTATAGTTGAACAACACAGCTGGACGATGATATAAAATACTTTTTATAAGATGTTCAGCACTGTCTTTGATAAGTTTTGTTTTTGTTGGTTCAGTTGATTGAGTTGCAAGAACTACCTTTTGTTTAGTAAAAGTAAAATTAATTCTCGTTGCTTATAAAATTGCTCTCCATAGGATATGTGGCAAAATCGACAACAATGATGGCGTCCATTGAAAACGAAAACTAAAAGAGGGTAAAAAGCTTTGTAAGTGTAGGCGTAATATCGTTTTCTTACCATGTTTTAATTTAGACTGAGCGTTATTAAATGTTCGTACTGGTTTTGTTGAAACCAACATTCATTGTTCAAATATGAAATATGGATTTGCGCCGGTAGATGGGTCCTGAAACATTCGACTGATTGACTAGAATATCCATTTGTTGTTAAAAAACGAGTGCTGATAACAAAATTACGATCTTAAATCTTCGTCCGAATCTGTCGAACCCGCCATCATAACCAAAAGCACCACTTATTATCGACTGAATAATCAATATCATATTATCCACTGTACTACAAATATAAAATGTGTCGTTTTTCGTTTAGTATCGCAAAGCTCTTTCCTTCTTTGATTTTTGCTATCGAATTGTGTCGTTACTGTGTTACAATAAGCTTTCAATCTCATGTAGAGTTCAGCAAGCGGATAGTATCAGTTTTTGAGCATTGTTGTAGGGAAAAGGAGGCGCTGAAAAGCAACAGAATAAAGTGATATTTCAGTTTTTGTACCGTATTAGAGATTGGAAGCGGGTAGCATGATTTGAAAATGCTCTCTAAATAATTTACATGCAGATAGGATTTAAAAGATCAGTGGTCATAATTTTAATATTTTGCTCTACTGAACTAGTGACCCTTTTGACGTAGGCCGATAAGGCCACTTTGCGCACCCAAACAAAATACAATGAATTACACATTTTCGGAATCAGCGTCGAATTGTGAACAAAACTCTCGTTTCACTTTTCGAAATTCGAAAAAAACATTTTTTCGAAAAATTTTAGGACAAGCGGGGACCAAGGGGAAGTCGGAAAATTTTTCTGGACCAGAATTTTATCTTGATTACGAATCTGGTGTTAAAAATTGTGAAATCGTAAGTTTTCATGGAGAAAAACGCCATCTATTGTACGCCTACAAAATTGGCTTTCAAAGATTAACGTGGATCTGTAACCTTAGAGAAAAGTTTGTAGGCTTTGAAATACAATTATTTATATTCACTGATGTGTCTGCCTTTGAAATTAGTGAATGTAGACACGATCCACTTTAATATAACGGACTGGTTCCGCAAAATTTCAGAAAACTTAGGCAAAATCACCCGTTCATCAAAGCCGAGTCTCTCAGTTTTTTCCGTGGTGGATGATCCGCTTGCAAACACACTCTAGCATACTCAATTTTTCACGCTCTTACCGCTGGTAGCAAAATAAAATAAAATAAAAGTTAGCAATCTTTTAAAAAGCGCTCAATTTTTGCCGCTGATGGAAGAAAACCGGCACAAATGAACTTTTTAAGAATATTAAGCAATTAAACGAGTGTGTTCATCAATCATTATGTATTCTCTTCTCATTTTTTTATCAGTATTTTAAAAATTGAGCGTTTTTTAAAAGATTGCTAACTTTTATTTTATTTTATTTTGCTACCAGCGGTAAGAGCGTGAAAAATTGA
>CAJNOQ010007267.1:0-12525 GCA_905250885.1 Didymodactylos carnosus
TGAAAGAGGAAACATTTCTCTACAAAATCCACGGCCAAATGATATTTTAACCGTGAAGGTGATGGAACGGCCATCAAATCTTTTACCGGGACCAGAAAATTTTTTTGGTCCCGATGCCCATCTCTAAACAGGATAAAGAGGTATATCATTTTCATTTAAAGAGCTTCATTTTTCTGTCGGGCATATACAACGGATGGTCCAGATAAAACCGGTCACTTTTGTTCATTGTTTTTGAGGCACTGTCCAGTAGTTCCAAGAGTTTGTTCCAAGGTGAATCGATAGAGAATGAAATTCTCTATAAAACCTGCTATTTTAATCTCTAGCAGCATTTTTCTTGTTTGAGCACCATTCAACATTTTGAATGGTGCTGAGTTGTCGAATGCGACGTGCTTTTGACGTCTTCTTCTTTGAGATTTTCATCCCATTATCTGAGGTTAGTTAATTTTTTTTGTAACAACCTGCCGGCTTAATAATAAATGGTCAGTCAAAAAAAAAAACTAGTTAATTTTTCCATGTAGAAAGATGGAGAATTTTGTGCTCTATCGATCTCACTGATATACAACTTCATACAATGTTTCCGGTACGTCAGCTGAAGTCAAAATTAGTTCTCAACCGGCTCTTCACTTTTTTCAAATTAAATTAATTGTTTTAATTAATGGTTTGAACTGAGAAACTTTCTTTATATATCAAAAAATGCAGAATTTAATTCTGTGTAAGATGGTAAGACTAAAACCCTTGCTTCAAAACATTTGACTGCTTTTCTAGCCAAAAACCTAAAGTCTGTGTGAATAGATTCAGAAGTTAGGCTTTTTTAGATTTAGCAGATTTTTGCAAAGAGAAATTTTCCTAGAAAAGTGAGCTACAAAAATTTCGAAAATACGTGAGAACATGCAGAATTTACTTGTGAATCTTCTGATGTTTTCAAAATTCTTATGGAATCTGTTTTTGAATCAAGGCAAATATTTTTCTATTTTCAGTGTGTCGCAGTTCGACAACTCAGCACCATTCAAAATATTGAACAAGAAAAACGTCGCCAGAGATTAAAATAGCAGATTTTGTAAAGAATTCAATTCTCTATCGATTCAACTTAGAACCAATTCTTGGAACTACTGGATAGTGCCTCAAAAACAACGAACAAAAGTGATCGGTTTTATCTGGGCCACCCGTTATAGAGTGAAAATCCCGATCCCGTTCAGCAGCTTAAATCCTGATCCCGATCTTTTTTCCAATCCCTATCCCGATTCCGTCCCATAAGTTTCATGCTGATCCTGATCCCGATCCCGTAGATCTTTTTCTACCAGTCCCGCTGGATCTGGATCAGGATGATCCCACAGGGCTCTACTACAATGACTTGAAGAGAAAGCCCTAATGCCATTTTAGTTGTACAAACTTCTTCCAGAACTTGACCATCAATATTTTTGATTTATTTAAGTGAATATTCTCGTCGATAAGAAAAAAGTGCTTTGTTTTTGCAAACAATCATATTGTGAACCAAAAAACTGGGCAATATCCTTTTCGGAAAAATAGTCTACCTAAAACATTAAAAAAGTGACTTCATTATAAGCTGTTAAGTAGGAAAATAATCGGAATCGCCCTTAAGCTAAAACTCAAGTAAAAGTTGATCACTCTGGTTCCAGTTTTACTAATTCTATTGAAGTCTAATGAATATTTTTCGTTTTCAAGACTATGCGTCAATTCAATACTTCATCCCAGTGTCAATAAATCACACCCCCCTCAAAAAAAGCAAAGCTCCGTGATCAACGGGGCTCATTCAGCCTATTTAAAAAATTTTTGATTCCATTGAGACATTGGTTTTAAAAACAGAAAATATGGCAGATGAAAGAGTATCGAAATGTAAAACATTCAAATTCAGATGGAGCTTAAAATTTTGTGTATACTAAGAGATTGTAAGTATATGCTTGGGGACACATCTCACTCAAACCATAAAATATAAAAATCGACTAAATGTTCTCATATTGATAACACCATGGAAAAAATCAACGTTCATAAACATCACGGATTAATCAGAAGGCATTGTTGTTGTGGCGTTGCGGATACAATAAGAATGATTAAAATTTTATTTCTTACATTTTATCATGCAAGGACAAAAAAAAAATAGTAGAAAAAACAATACAGTAGGCTGCACGCGTAATCCTTGAGAAATGTCCAAACACGAACATGAAAAAACCGGTAGCTTTTGTGTTCTATTTTAGAGGTACTTTACTTCCTAGTTATCGATTCTTATACAAGAATCTTACCAGAAACGTCTAAGTCCCTTACCAGTGTCGTACAAGATCCTTATCAGTTTCTTATATAAGATTGTTTAATATTTCCCATCGGCAGTCGTAAGTGTCTTAAAAGAATCTTATAAGATTTTCATAAGAGGTTCGTAAGAAATTCATAAGAAGTACCAAAAATTCTGATGAAGTTTTCCAGCCAAATGAAGCAATTTAATCATAACAGAAATCACCAAAACCAACTCATAAGCCGCCTTCTAGTAAATAAGAATAACATAAAAATTTTTGGTACTTCTTATGAATTTCTTAACAAACCTGTTATGAAAATCTTATAAGATTCTTATAAGACACTTACGACTGCTGATGGAAAACACTAAACAACCTTATACAAGAAACTGATAAGATTCCGATAATAATCTCATCAGTTTTATCAAAAAAGATTTGTCTAGGGCTATAGTTTAAAGACTTGATTCTACATTCATTCACAGACAATTTTCTGCTCTATTCTATGTACAAATTCAATATTTTACTATAAAAAGTTTGTGACCTTTGCACTTCTTTCTCATTGTCTGTATCATGCCACGTGCAAATGTGGCATTATTAAACACAATGAATGGGTTGGAAGTACATCATTAATTTATACAATTTAAATCAAAAAACACGTACATTCAACCCATAAGAAGTGACAAGATCTTGCAACAGGAAACTGTATGCTCTTGCAAGACGCCGTCCGTAAGAGTGTTTGTTTACTCATATTTAGTTCCTGTCACAAGATTATATGATTTTCTTGTCACAAAATCTTACAAGAAGTGATGATTCATTCTTATCGCATAAACGGTATATAGTAATATATTACAAAGTTTTATGACAAAACTTAGAATGTTTTTCCTCCTTCACACATCAGCTGAGAACAAATAAAGTGCACAGTTGTAAGACACGTGGTTAAGCACATTCCTAAAGACGTCAGAACACTATGCTCCAAAATATTATGAAAAGAAAAAGAACTATTTTTAAAGCGGATCGAGTGAGAATCTATAAGACGAGACACGTAATCTTATAAGATCTAATAAATTATTATATGATCTTTTGAAATCTTTCAAGATCTTGTCACTTCTTGTACGATCATACAAGATCTTGAAGGTCTCACGAAATCTTGTTGTAAGCAAAATCTTGTGAAATCTTATAAGATTCTTGAACCATGATTCATGTGAGGACTTGTAAGATCTTGTGATGTCATGCAACATGATCTTACAAGATCTTCTAATACCGTATAAGATCATATTTTAGGATTGTTTGTCCGGGGAATCTCTTTTTAAGTAACTAATTTTTCTCAGCTAAATAAATGTCTGTAAGACCAAAAGGTTCAGGATACATACTTCGAAGTAGCCTCTACAAACTGAAAGGCTGCTTTCTTTTACTTTTCGATAGGTTTTCTTATTCAGAAGTTGTTATAACGGCAGCAGGACAACTTTTTCGTCCAGTAGTCACGTTTTAAGACACGTTTTAACTTTTTCTTTTTTTTTCTTTTTTGCATATACACAGAACAGTTAGCTGTTTCTTAGCCAGTCCGGTAGTAAAAGAAATATAGACTGATTAACCACAATCGAGAGAAGTATAAGATCACCGAGTGCGTTTCATTATTTCATATTAAAAGTCTTTTACATATCGTAAACACAACACATAATTTATTCGTCCAAATACAGACAGTTACAGACACAGCAGAAGGTAAATAACTTTAACTTGTCAAGTAGTTTTTAGAGAGCCAGTTGATTTTTGCACGAATGCATTGAGTTATAGTATTTAGTGGACAAAACAGGTGCTATTACTCCTAAAGACCTTCTCATTTATTTATCCACCTAAAAGAAAGGTTTTGAATTACGTCAAGATAGGGCAAAGGCCAGATTTACATCGAAACGGAGATAGAAGCGTTTTGTGTGTAGGTATCTCCTATACGTTTAACGTCTCCTTTGTTTAGTTTTTTAAACTTGATCTTTATGAAAGCACTGTTTCCATCTGTCAACTATTGTCAATTCGAATCAATAATGTTGTTACCTCCTGTTTTGTTTTAGTATATCTTACAGAATTTGTTGATTCTTCATCGTTCATTGTCATCTACACAGTATTAATAATGCCAAAAGGATCCGGATCAGCTTCAAATGGTTCATCACATGATTCAGAAGAACATAAAAAAAGTTTAACAGCCTATCAGATGTATTGTCATGTAAGTAATGTGAGAAATCCAAATTTTTAAAACAAAATCATCAAAAACAACTTTGGTTTACAGGTGTCAACCAAAATAGCTAACTGTTACATTTCTTTTCTGTATTTTAGCAATGGAAAGAACTTCCGGATGAAGAAAAAAAGAAATACGAAGATATGGCCGTTGAACAAGGTATGAGTTTTGATATAAGCTTCGTTTTGGCCTCAACAATACAGTGCTTCAGGAAACAATCATCAGCTTCTTGTATATAAGAGATATTGATGCCTTCCGTTTTCAGGATTATGCGTCAGATCTTTATAAGGATGGTTTGTCAGCCAAAACAATATTGTACGTTTAAGGATTGGGTTCACTTCTGGAGGCGTAGTTTTCACATCAAAAGATTCGAAATGTCTTCATCACTAAGCGTTTCGTTCTTTTTCTTTTAATAAACAGATTGTTTATACAGAGGGGCTCATAGAATCGAAATTAACGCAGGTATGTTTAGATAATTTTCTGCAGAGGAACTCTTCCTAGCTCATGGTAGAAAATGGTTATTTTAATTTTTTAGGATCAAACGGCAAGTCATCAAATGAAAACTCCGGAAGTTCTAAGTCCATGTCAAAAACTGGCTCGTCGTCGAAAACATCACTGAAGAAGAACTCAGAACCTGATGATCAAGAAGAAGATACTGATGGAAGTATGTACGAGATCGGATACGTTTTTACATGGTTTTCTGTTCCACAGAAAGAAAGAAAGGACTCAATCAGTGTAGATCTTAGAAGGGTACTGTTAAAGAAAAACCGGCGTAACGTTGTAGCAAGCCAAAATTAATGAAACATTGGATACAAGAACGATCTAGAAAGAGAATTTTTTTCTTAAAAGACGTTTTTTGTACCTTGCTTCGGAGAAATCGCCTCGGACAGATACAGAAACGTCCGCTTACGAACAACAAAAGCTAAAGCATTGACAACTAAAGTGGGTGAAAACGTAGTACAGAGTCAACCTGTTCTGTACATGCCGGCGGACACATGTAGAAAAAAAACATTTTCGTTCATTTCGTTGTTTGTAGTGAGTTCTTGATGAGTACTCCTCTCCTCTGTTTTGAAAAAATTTTTAATTTTGAACTGAATATATCCAAAGGTAGAGGAAAGTCTGGGATACAAAATGAGACCACTCTCAGCATTGCACGACTTTCCTTCAAAAAGTTATGAATTTTTTAAGCTTTTTCTTCAAAGCTTGAAAAGACTCAATTCTTTTAGTCTCATAAATTTTTCTTTCCTTTTCTGTACATTCAAAATTTTTCTTATTATTCTGATAGAAGAAAGTGTTCTCTTTACAATGAGACATCGTCCAGAATTTTCCGATGAATTTTCGTGGAGATATAAGCATCACTGAAAACGTACAGAAAGAAGTGCAAAGTCAAGAGAGTCGAACAAATGACCCGATGGAGCTGAGATGTTTACTACTGATGCTTAGATCCTATCATACGTTCGAAATTTTTTTAAAGTTTTTGATGTTAACGTTCGGTGTGAGAAGGTTTTTTGAAAAAAAACAACTTTTTATAGGGAATTTTCAGCATTTTTGAAATATCTCGAGAAGGAAAGCATATTTTTCGAAAAAAAGATAGTCTAAAGCTTGATCGAATCATTTTTCTAAAAGGTATAATATGACTGGATCAAAAGCGGAGTTTTCCAGAAAACCCATAGAAGAAAATTTTGTGCAAAAATACATCAATTTTCTTTTTGTATGTTCTGTTATCTGTGGTATAAATTTTAGCCAGACTTGACATCATCTTCTTCGGTTGCCAAGGGGACCAACAAAGAGGGTACTACTGCAAATGTTAGCTGAAGTAGAACTTTTCATGGACGATCCAGTTTGTACTATGTTTTGTTATAATACTTGATGGTTTGGAATGCTCTGTTTAAGGTGAATTTCTAACAAAAACGAGCTTAGCTGCTACAGAGATTCAGTTTTCCATTACTCTGCCTTAAACTTTCGCTGCTTTTCATCAAATATCAAGAAACGATATTTGAATTGTTTTCGAAGATCGCTGCGTTGGTATTAGAAGTGTATGTATTTGTTCTGATTTTCGCATTCTCTCGTCAATATATATTTTTCATTTCCGTTTTCTGTTTGTCTTTTTTTCAGGTGAAGAAGATTCAGATTATGATGATGATGATGATGATGATGAAAATGAAGAATGAACAGTAACAGCAATTGATTATGGTATTGGCATGGTGTCATTTTTAATAACTTAGTGAATAAAAAAACTATTTTTTAGTGTGTATGTGCACTTGTCCTTTTCGTTCTTTTCTCTCTCTGTATCGTTAGTAAATTTTATGTTATTTTCTTATTGCGAAATTCCTCTCTTTCACTCTAGTTTTTTCAATAAGACTTTGTGTCTACGTGTTAAAAATCTATTATTTTTGTCTATATAAAATCAGAAAAGAATAAATTTTAAAAAAGACTAAAATGTCTTTTAGTCAGTGGCACATAACGAAGAGTGAAAAATCGATTTCGGAACTGAGCTAAGCTCTTGCAATAGAGCGAGAATACTTTCTGTATACAAGAAGCTTTGCTTGAACGTGGACCAGAACAATAAGATTCGAAGAAACAGAAATTTTTCTTTGAAAAAAGTGTGTAGTCAATCACAAAAGGTTATTCCGATTTCTCCCTGATAAAATGAAAAACTTTTTGTGTGTTTTTTACTTTGTCAAAGTCTGGGATATTGTCTGACTGAGCTTTTTCGGTCATCAGAAACGCCATGATGGTGTACACTATTCAGTTTTTGACATAGGTATGCATCGATTAATGATCGATGTTAGGGCATTCAGCAAAATCGTTTAGAATCAGTTATAAAAATCACTTAGAGCTACGGATTTTCTCATTTTGTAAAGAAATGTTTACTGTGTAGAAGTAAAGTATTAAACAAGTTTTTACTGTTATATGTAAAAAAAATATGATAAATCAAAAATGCACAAATAACAAATAACATTAAAATTTTTCGAACACTTTACCTTTCTAGAGCAAAGATTTCTCTACAAAATGAGACATTGGACAACTATGAGTGATTTTTTATAGCTGATTCTACTCGATTTTGCTGAATGCCCTAACATCGATGACATAAACATTTTTTTAAAAAGAAATCGTTTGAAAGAATTAGATTGCTATAACAATAACGTCGTTGTGAGAAGTAATGGGTAAAGTTTTCAGTATAAAAGATAAGATAACTGCAGCTTTAAACATTTTGTTTCTTATTTGGAATTTTCGACCTTTCTGATCATTTTCGACAACAGTATGGACCAATTATTTAGAAATTCGAGTAAGACTTTGACTTCTGAACGAGAGATACAGAAACAAAAGGAAAAGAAGAAGAATATAATGGTTTTTAAGGTGCCGTATTATGGGGATGTGAGTCGAGACTATGAAAAGCGTATTCAAGCTTTAATTAGAAAACAGTGTCCCAACAAAACAGTTAGATTGGTGTATACAACGGATAATACTATTGGCAAAGAATTTAAATTAAAAGATAGTTTACCGGATGAATTACAATCAAGACTGATATATGAAGCAAAATGTCCTGTTTGTGGAGATAGATATGTCGGAAAAACATGTAGACATTTGCAGGCAAGAATAAATGAACATCTGAAAGATCAAGAGAAATGTAAGGTGAAAACAATTAAACCTAAACAGATTTCACCAGTTGCCTTTTTAAAAATAAAACGGATTTTAAAAAGAAATATTTATGTACAAGGACCGGTAACTCGTTCACAGTAAAAAAGCTATAGTTAATAGATCGACATACCCTGTGTTAAACGGTACAGATCGATCTGTCCCATTGTACATTTATCCTGATGGTAGGCAAACGTCTATCACACGATAGAACGGTATTAGATAGTTTTTGGAAGAAGAGTCGCTCAACTGATAGCAGAAGAGCGCCCACTCATAAAGAGCGGCAACAAGCAAATATTATATCTTATTGTTCAGTTTTATATAATAAACATGCATATGTATCAGTTCCTTGGCAGTAAAATCTCGTCTTAGTTTATCGAAGGTTAAGTGTTGAATGTGAATGAGAATTACAAAATCTAAAAGACTTGTTACTTACGCTCAATAACAAAGGACAAAGATTTGTTTCAAGGTCTTTTTTGGTCGTGGTGTGTATCAGCAAGACTAATATGTTTTGCGTTCTGTTTAAGACGTAACGGTACTACTATCGGCTCCGAAATACAGTGCAAGTTGCCATGTTTTTAATGACTCAATAACAGCATGAGATAGAACCTTGCAGTCTTCAACAATACAAAGCAGACACCTGAGTGTAAACTTTCCACAAGCAGATTGGTTGTTGAAAAAGTTTTTAAAGCCGAGTTTCAGCGGATCTTTGGAAAACCAGTTGGGATCTCTAAAAACTAACATTGAAGTAGGTTAGTTAGTTTTCATAGATATATAGTTCAAAGTGTTCTCTACAGAACTGGCGCTAAACAACATCTCGAAAATCCATGGTTGGGAGCTATGGACGTTTTTCCCGAAGCTTTAGGACTCCTCTGCCGTTAGATTTGAGACTGTCAGGAATAGAATATAAACATAGGTTATCGACTATGCTAAATCGTGTGACAATGTTAGTTTTCAGAACAAACTGCAAGGACCGAATGAAAACTTTTACTAAGTGAAATAAGCCATTTTTGGCTTTTTTCATCAAACATTAGAAAATTCATAACTCAGTCAAAATCCATTCAACCTACTTCAGAATGCCAGGAAATACTTTATTTTATGTGCAGCATAACGTAAAGCTCAAAGAAAGTTGAAAAAGCCAACAGAATACTTTGGTTTTTAGAAAGATTTCGCAGAAACGTTCGAAACTAAGAGAATATTTTTCATTGATTTTACGTACAAAATCAGATTGAGCGGATAAAATAAAGTATTTCCTGACATTCTGAAGTAGGTTGAATTGATTTTGACTCAGTTATGAATTTTCTAATTTTTGATGGAAAAAGCTAAAAATGGCTTATTTCACTTACGAGGGTGAGGGTTAGTAAAGGTTTTCATTAGGTGAAAACAACCTGAAAGCCTAAGTTTTCGTAAAAATCGCTTTTCATTAGATTTTAAATCTTTTTCTAAAAACAAATATTGCCACAAGACTCAGCATGACCGATTACCTACAACCAATCAGTTTTCAGACTACCATTAGTCATCGGGTGCCACTCTAGGGACCCGTAGGGAATCCAACAGAACGCCCTAACCGTAGAAAATCAAGATCTCGCTTGATCCCATTTTGAAGAGAAGATCTCGTGCTACCAGCCCATGAAAGCAATCGGTACAATCCTATTAAAAAACGTTTAGATACAACCTGGGTTTTCAAAGATCACCTAGAAAATCTGTTTCAGAAAGCTCTTCTGAATATTATTTCGTTTGCGAAAGTATGTTCCCAAGTCTCTTCTTGCGCATGGCGAAAATCGGAGGCAGCTGGCTCTTTTCGTTTGCGTGTTATTCGAAAAATGATTATCCTTATTATTTTATTTTGCAGACAGTACTTAAAAATTACAATATCTAGGCCAAATCCAGACTAAATATAAAAAATCGGACTCTGTTGGCCTCTAGCCACATGTGTCAGCTTCAATTTAAGATCTGCCGGGCTCTCTCCGATGTTTCGTTACCAAGAAATCTTCTGGTTACGAAATGATGTTAAGGTGAAAGTCGCTTTCGCCATATAATGGCGCCAGTATGTGATGCATGTTTTAGGTAGATATGCATCAGTACCAGTATATTGGATGCCAAAATAGTTTGGCGACCAAATAGATAGTTAAATATAATGTTATTTTTGTAAACTTAACTTTTCTAAATAAGTTTCTTTTCAAGAAAATACGTATTGTCGTTTACCTCATATCCAATATTCTGTAATAAAGTAAGAGATTAAAGAGACAACCAATAGCATACTCAATCTTAATATTCATACAATATTTGCTTTGGTTGTTACATGTTTATCATGAGCAATATTGAAAACAAGACAGATAATGGTATTCAGTGAGTTACCATTGCTTAAACTTAATGGCAACTACTAAAAGACTTCTATTTTATACATCCCTAGAGATAAAATCTTATATAGGATTCCTATAGGGATCTTATAGAGTATCTGCAAGGATCTTATGGGAATCTTATGTATTTCTTAATAAGGCGGTCGATAGAAATGCGTAGAATATTGTTAAGAACTATAGAACTTATAGAACTACTTCTATAAGAAACTGGTAAGATTCATATAGAAATCGTATAAGGGTTATAGTATTGTTGTATAAGATATTTGTAAGCCAAGTACTCTATATTCTACTTTCGTACTATAGTCTACTGTATCATAAGTGAATAAAATAATTCTCTTCCTATTTATTTTGCTGTTCCATAATAAAATCATAACCCCAAAGGGCAGTCTAAAGACGCGTCCTTATGGTCCACTCTTGCAGACCGGATTTACTTCTCCAAATTTATCACTACTATAGAAAAAGAATGAAGTTCGAAAAATAAAACTGTAACAGAAGAATACAGAGTACGACATCTAACTCAGTCATATAAATTGCGCTTTTTCAACCCGATCTCTAGCAAAATGCATCAGTTGTGGTTCTTTTTTCTCTATAAAGATCACTTTCAAATCGGATTTTCTAAGTCACAGAAGACAGAGCAGCTCCAGTACTGCTAATATACATCAAAACTCCTTTCATACCTGTCTTAATCAAGGGCTAGAAGGAGTTACAAAAGAACTTCCTATACAGCTGGTTACATGACTCATCGTTCAAAAGTAAGTGGTTAAAGAAACGAGTTTCATAATTGATTGGGACAGAGAATGTATCGTTGAAAAAGATTTTAGTGAGTCTTACTACTAAAATACAAATCAGATCTCTCAGTATAATTCTGACAAAAACCTAGGTAATCCTGTATAGAAATTCATAGATTTTATAGGTTTCCTAATGTAAGCTTTCCCGTGTTTTGCAGGATTCCATACGTTTTAGTTGATGTAAATAAAAGTTGTATGTTAACTTATCTAAATCTTACGAATTCTTCTAAACTTATTATATAATCTGTCTTACCGAAATCTTATCAGAATCTTATAAGATTCTTATACTGCTTCGTATAATAATCTTATCAATAAATTACGCATTTCCATCGGCTGCCTTATATAAGATTCTTATAAGATGTCTATACGATCTCTATAGAATTGCCGTAAGTTCGATCGCCTAGGGATGCACATATACAATTCAAAATAAAATAAAAACTATCGTTAAGTTTATAGTTCAGTCGTAGTAAACAATAAAGTTGTAAATAAGATCAATTTGGTCCTGTCCATCCTGTTTTTTTCAACCACGATTCAAATGTATTCAGTTTTGCTAGCTTTAGTCCACTTTTCCAGTCATTTTTTGGTCCGTAATAACCGTATTGTTCAAACCATTTGTACATATTAAATAGATCATCCTGTGCACTCTTTGGCATATGTTTTTTTTCGAAATTAGAACGAAACTCATCTTCTGTAGATGTTTGGGCAATCGCTGGTTTTCCTGTCACTTTTTGAAATACTTTTGGAACATCTTCAAATGCAATTTCTTCCCCGCAAATGCATATATCTTGACCAATATACTGATCAGGATTTTTCAATATTTCAACAACAATCGATCCTGTATCATCGATATCAACTAAATGTAATTTTGTTTTTTGATCGAACGGTGCTCGAAACACAACAGTGCCATCATTCGTTTTCTCTGGTGGAACTGTTAACCAGTTCTGTACATAACATCCAGGTAGAACAAATATCGATTTTAATTGTGGATATTGTTCGACAATATAATCTCGAATTAGAGCTTTTTGTGTAAAATGTGGCACATCTCTAAACATTCAAATACAGTATATATCTTGTGAAGAAAGTACTGCATTAGCGAATCTGTCGAATCGGCATGGATTATATAGATTCATCAGTGATTCTATCAGTAAGGGGACACCTCCTATATCCTGATCGGGATATATATCCCGATCGGGATATAGCTATATCCCGATCAGGATATAGAAAAAAAGTAGTATCCCGATCGGGATATAAAACACGAAATTTCGTCG
>CAJNOQ010007268.1:0-12525 GCA_905250885.1 Didymodactylos carnosus
CATCGCCCAATACATTGTACGATGTATCGGCAGCTTTATCGGGCGATTTCACGCGTGTCTCATCTGCAGCCGATATACAACTAGATTCATCTTCCGATATATTGCCCGATGAATCGGGTTAAAATCGATACTAGATACATAACTAGATACATCTAGAAAAGAATCGGCTGTATCTAGATGTATCGGCCGATAACCCGATTCAACTTTTTCTCTTTTTTACGCATCTAGATGTATCGCGTTTTCTATCTAGTATATCTAGCTGCATCGGGTGATATCCGATACATTTTTCATGCTTGGGATAGAGCTACTAGATCATCCATATATTCGTATTTTTCTTTCTATGCCATATAAAGCAAGAAATGGAGAAAAGAATAATTTCATCGTAGGATATATCTTGTCGTCTGTTAACTACATTCCCAAACATGGAACCTTGAAGTTGATGTGAAATGAAAGAGCGCATCGAGTTCTATATATTTCAACGGAGAAAAGTTATGCTACATGTCGCAGTCTTGAGATATAGATTGAAACCCGGTTTTTCTAGAAAACCGAGTGAACTTAAAGTTTCTTTCAGATGCCTTTCAACCATATCATCATCATAGACTCTTCAATTCTCCATAACATAAGAAACTGGCCAGCGTTTAACGATGTTGTATCACACAGTGGCATTGAAAATACGATCCAGTTCCAAAACGGCTTTAACACAAGTCAATCTATATTCATAATGTTAAAAAGCCTGTGACTCGGTTGACCACGATCGCAGAAACCAAGCCGGCATCTTATGTTATGGGGAATTGAAGGGGCTATCTAATGATATGGTTGAAAAGCACCTGAAAGAAACTTTAAGTTATCTCGGTTTTCTAGAAAACCGGATTTTTCAAAAATCTGTCTCAAGACTGCGACATGTAGCATAACTTTTCTCCGTCGAAATATATAGGACTCGATGCGCTCTTTCATTTGACGTCAACCTTAAGGTTCCATGTTTGGGAATGTAGTCAACAGACGTTGTACGAGTTAGGCCAAATCCGCCGGAAATGATGAAAATGCATTTTTCTGCTGCGCCGGTAAAGCGGCTATTTTCTAACAAGGCTGGAGACTTGCGGTTTTCACCATCCGGTTTAGCTTGCTCAGCTCTAGAATATGAGCTGGGTCTGGTCACTGACGTGAACGGCTGATGTAGATGGTAAACGGTTTTATATGGACTTCGCCTATCCATCGATGCCGAAAACATTCCTCTCCAGTAGTATTTCTAGTGTAAGGACATTCAAGCCCCATTTTTTCTCCATATTATATATATCATTTAGTAGCCCGTAAAATTCTCTATCGAATGATATACAAACTAGCGTGGTTAATGGTAAACTGGCTTGACAATATAAGCGATGAACGCTGTTGACGTATCGATTTGTGGAGGTCGGGGTCAGTATTTCTAGCGTTAGGGCAACAAGGCCGCATTTGTTCTGTATATCCTATATATCATCTTGTAGCCCCTGCAATGTTCAAATTATATATCATAGTTAAGCATACACGATACTATATATGAAAATGGATTTTTTGAGGTGCTAGTTTTAATCACGGCGAAAAACTACATCAGACTTGTGAATATGAGCTTGATCTGAGAGGGGATCGATTTTGCCTCTTATCGACCTCCGTCCTTTGTTCTATTCTGTACATAGAAATGCATCCGATTTTGTATTCAGCAAAGTTAGAGAAAGAAAAAGAAAAGAGAATAATAGTGATCTAGTCATCTACCCGTAGACTATGGTCTACATCCACACGGACTATGGTCTACATCCATACGGATCCCTTCGTAGAAGATTCATAACTTCTTGACGCAATATCCGTTTGAATTCGTTTAGATCTTAAATTGAAGAGCACAGTTTGGACTACATAAGAATGTGTCAAACTCAACTTCGACCTAAGTAGTGTTTTTGGTCGGGGGAAAGGGGGGTGCCATTAAGAAACCCGGCGACTTTTGTGCTTTTAGGAAAGATCAAAATTATTTCAGTCTACTGAAAAACGGATATTCGAGTATAGAACATTCACATCGAACGAACTATCAAAAGTATGATAGTTTTCTCGTTTTAGATAAAACAAAGCAAAAATCTAAAATAAACATAAGTTAGTCATTATATGTTGATTGATTCAGAATTAGTCATAATACAAGTTTATTTTGACTTTTCATGATGCTAGAGAACGAGGGCGTCGCATACAGGCCTTGGAATTTTTCATTGATAATTTACTCACTTTAACATACCCTTGTTGGAATTATATATCATAGTTAAGCAAAACGATACTATATATGTGTTCTGAAACACGTTATGGGTTTTTTCAAAAGAAACAATCATTCGACAAGTAAGTGCAGTAACCCTTACTAACATTCCTAGTGGTGTTTTTACCATCACGATTGTTACCCTTTATTATACATCTGCACGGTAGTATACGCATTTAAAAATCTCTTCTATTATTTTCACTGACTCATTCACAGTGCGTAATCTTAAATAACAAAATTTCTAGTGTACTTGCCGCTTTTTTGTTCTGTTCGCTATGAATCTCTATAAAACGAAATAGTTGTTCGAAAAATTTAAAATATAAATTCAAAAGCTCAAAGGGAAGTTTTTTCTTGAAGAGATTTATAGCGAACAGAACAAAAACGCGGTATACACTACACCAGAAATTTTGTTATTTAAGATTATGCACTATAAATGAGTCAGCTAAAACAATAGAAGAGGTGTTTAAATGTGTATACTAATCTACAGGTGTGTGTACACGTGGGGGAACGTCTCAAGTGATTAATCGTTTTAACTATGAAATTACTCTTCTGATAAAATAGTATAAAACGACAATGCTGATTACGAACGATCGACACAGTGCTGTGTCATGTACAGTGTCCGACCGAGATGGACGAGTACGCAGATTCTCGAGTACGAGTATTTTCTAAAGTACTCGAGTACTTTTCAGAAAATACTCGAGTACGAAACTTTTTAAAAGACGAAAATACTCATGAAAAAAGGTTTAACAGCCTAACAACAGCCATTTTCAATATCTTTCTGGCTATCAGTTGAAGGAGAGTTAGGGTTCTAGTCTTAGTTTTTTTATTTTACTGTTTATTATTTATAAGTTTTACTTTATCTGAACACACAAGAATGAAACATTATTCCAGAAGATCGTTATTGCATTTTAAGAATGTTAACACGCATAACGTTGATGCTGATAACTTTGAACGATGTGAGCGGATGATAAAGCCGCTTTGAGAAAAAATTCTCTGTATTGGTGCGGACGTCGCAGGAACAGTAAAATATTTTCGAGCTAATTTTGATAGATGAGGATATGATTCATGTTTCGTTAAAATAAGATCATAGTCCATTCTCTGTTCTTTACAAAAATCTTCTAGCTCTTCTGATACAGTTGAATTTATATTTAATATTCTTTTAAATGGATTTTCAAGATAAGGAAATAATTATAATAATAATAATAAAAGAAGAAGAAAATAGCCTGATTTGTTCTTATTTTAATTATAGGTTATTATATGTTAAGCCAGTTGTCTTAAATTTTTAATGTCTAAAGAAGATACAAAATTCGCAAGGTCAAAAATTCTTCGTATCGCATACTAGTGGAAAAATTTCAAATACTCGAAAATAGTCGAGTATATTTTTAAGTACTCGTAAAGAAAAGTCCCGAGTACGAGTACGAGTACTGAAGATTTTGTACTCGAGTACAAGTATATACTCGTACTCGCCCATCTCTGGTGTCCCATGACTAAGTTTCTTCTTTCATTCTTGCTTTTCTTGTTTTTCTTTCTTGTTTAATGATGTAGAACCTTCTGGAAAGATGCTAAGCGGCACTGATCTTGTTGTTTCATTCAGATCTAGGCAAACCGTAACCGTAAATAACCGCTTTACAAAAACTTAGTGTATACTTGATTTTTAGTTCGTTGATAAGGGTTCACACTAGAAGTAGTCAAGGATGGTCTTTGTCCTGACGTTATAGTGCATCTACTAATAAATTTAAGAAAATTCTAGGGAATAGGTAATCGACTATGAGGAATCCGAAAATGAGTATGAGAGGCCTCTAGGACGCATTCTGTTGATCAGAAACGTACTTTCGACTTCACTGGATGAAAATGAAAGAGAATAAGTTATCGACTGTGAGGAATCCGGAAATGAGTATAAGAGACCTGTAGCACGCATTCTATTGGTCAGAAGCGTACTTTTGGCTCGATCGGATAGAAATGAAACAGAACAGACACTCGACTATGCGGGATGCGAAAATAGCAATGAAAGTTAGGAGTGCAGTAATCGCACGTCGACATAAGAGCGTGTTTCTTACGAGATTCCGTTACGGGCCTAGGGTTCTGGGCTACCATGAATCACTCTCACTATCCACCGCCCGCTCCCCTCGTTGTACGAAACAAGTGTTTTACCGAAATCTTTACGATAAGCGAACAAGTAGTGCTTGTCTCTCCTCGAATAGTGTGTTTGTGAGATCGCGGAATCCGACAGGACGTTTCTAGCCAATAGAATGCGCCCTAGAGGTCTCTCATACTCATTTTCGGATTCCTCATAGTCGATTACCTATTCGCTAGAATTTTCATAAATTTATTAGCAGATAACGTCAGGACCAAGACCATCCCTGTCTACTTCTAATGAAAACCGTTATCAACGAACTCAAAACCAAGTGTACACTAAGTTTTTATAAAGCGGTTATTTACGGTTACAGTTAATGATTAATAACCGTAGCCGTTGCATGCCTATTCAAATCAGCTTTATGTGCTATAATTTGCAACGATTCTCTTATCAATAAGCGATAATTTTCTGAATCTTTGGGCAATATTGTCCAATCAGTTCAATTCATATGCTCTTTATTTTTACGTCTGCGAAAAGAAACTGCCGAATTAGAATCGCAAGAATATACCTGTGATCAGCTGCGGAAGTATCTTTTATACTATATAAATATTGTCAACTGGAGACCTGCATGAGTAGAGAAAACTATGTAACCCACATCCTACCTCACCCGACGTTTGGAATCTGATTCCATCCGAATTCAATCACGTTTCAGACACCGTATGTACTCGACTTGTAGGATTCGAGTCGAATTTGACAACACTGTTGTCTAGAACAAATATGTTCTCGAAGTATGGACGTTGTTGTTATATAAAAAAATATTTGTAAGAATAAGTTTAAGTTTCTGTAAGAAAAAAGCATGCGTATAAGAGACATGCTTTTTTCCTACAGAAATTTAAACTTATTCTTACAAATATCTCTTTATTTTGCACTTCCTGAGGTTTCTTATATACATCAGGAATTGCAAAATAAAATCAGTNTAATAGAAATATTGTATTTTTCAAATCTTGAAAAAAGCAGCGTGGCTCAGTCGGCTAGTGGGCAGACAACATACTTCAAAGATGCGGAGTTCGAATTCCGACAACGGCAGTCGCGTGATAGACTTGGTTTGACAACACTGTTGTCTAGAACAAATATGTTCTCGAAGTATGGACGTTGTTGTTATATAAAAAAATATTTGTAAGAATAAGTTTAAGTTTCTGTAAGAAAAAAGCATGCGTATAAGAGACATGCTTTTTTCCTACAGAAATTTAAACTTATTCTTACAAATATCTCTTTATTTTGCACTTCCTGAGGTTTCTTATATACATCAGGAATTGCAAAATAAAATCAGTGATCGACATAAGTGATTTTCTTTTCCTTTTTTTGAACTTCAAAATCTTTAAAGAACTTAATAGAAATATTGTATTTTTCAAATCTTGAAAAAAGCAGCGTGGCTCAGTCGGCTAGTGGGCAGACAACATACTTCAAAGATGCGGAGTTCGAATTCCGACAACGGCAGTCGCGTGATAGACTTGGACAAGCATCTCATGCTCATCGTCTCGGTACCTTTTGGGCACAGATGCAATGGAATCCAGATGTAACCCGATTTTAGTGGCCATTCGACTGGAGAGATGAGAATTAAAAGTTTAAATAAAATCTTGAAAAACAAAATTTCTGAAGAACTAAAATGAACCGAAAAACTGAAATGAATGAAAAACTCAGTTTTTTTGAAAAATAAAAATCAAGTTCTTCATATTTCAAAGAACTTAAATAAGATCTTCAACTTGTTCTATGAAAACACGAAGAACACGTTTTTTTTAGAGTGTACCGTGGTAATCTCCTTTTTTGGTAAATTCATCTTACACCATTACCGTGGTAAAAAGGCTTTTACCGTTACCGACGGTAAATCAGCGGTTACCGCCCATCCTTAACCATTCAACTGTTTTTTGATATCAGAAAAAATAATCTTCATTTACTCTAGTCTGATCTATCAGTTATGAAGAACAAAAGCTTTCAGAAATTATTTTTTGTTTATGTTTTAGTATAACGGAGATATTCTGGTTTCCGCTTTTTAATCTTGAATCAAAACAAAATTGAGAATTCCTTTGAAATTCCCATATACCATTCTGAAAATTAAACTAGTAAAACACAAAATCAATCCTTGGACGAAACTCGGACACACGAAGTTTCTTTGCAGACGAATAATATTGTAGTCATGGATAACAACCATCAAACGCCACAATACCGTAAGTGTATGAATTCTATCTACTAACTAATGAAATTGTTTCATTAGACATAGGAATACAGTTTATCGTTTTTCTTCATAGGAGATCCAAATATACCATTTAACGCAGGTGAAGTAGACGAACGTAAGAATGCATAAGTGATAAAATTTCTTCTTTCAACTTATGTTTTTGATACTTCTAATTTAGAAGTCAAAGCTATGATTGATGCTTCACCATCACCCTTGAATCAACAACCGGATGAACCGAAGTCTACTAACGAAAAGCGCTCAGACAGTTGACAAAGAGTCGTTGTATCAAAAGTTAAAAAGAATGAAATTCTACACAGTTACATTTTTATTTATTAAATTATTGAAGAAATCGTTGCCCACTTCTATTTATACTGCTATTTTGTTTTGTGTGTGTTATTCTTTTATTTTTACCCTATTGGGCCTATAAAGACAATCATGAAAAAAAAAAGAAATAGAAGTTAGAAGTAAAAAGTTAAGAAGTTGGACAATTAAAAAGTTTTACAAAGCTTTAAAAAGGATATGACCGGGGCAGAGAGAGAGAACAGTTCACAAAAACGAATCAGGAAAGACAAAAATTGCCAAACTCTGTTTCAGGTAGCTGGAGGATAGAGTTATCACAGTTATTTTTTAGACTGCACATAGCACATTTCTGAATAACAGAGAGATGCGGAGCGAAAGGTTTTGAACGAGAGAGCTTTTTAATAACAAATGCTTTTAGCAACCACTGTTCCCTATACACATTTAACGCATAAGGTTCGTATTGGAGGGCACTATCAGTTGTAAGTTCTAACGCAGGCCAATATTTTTTCCAATAGAAGACCCAATGATCCTCAAGCGCTAATTCTTTGTACATAAATGCGAAGGTGAAATCATTCCACAAAATCGCGGCATACACTCGACGTAAACAGGTACAATAAAAGCGGGAAAAATCTGACTGCTGACATTCTGTAAACAAGGGGAGGATGGGGAAAATCCAAGTAACTAGGGGAACACATACGTCAAAAACAACATTCGTTTAAATTGTAGACTAGTGCATCCGTCCACTCTGCAACATTTTATCATAGCGATCCTTTGCCTAATTTTTGTCTTGGATATCGATATCCCCTTCCCCCATCCTAGTCTAAAAGTTAACCAGTAGCCTAAATACTTAAAACTAGTTACCCATTCTATCTGATGGATAGCACAAAAAGTATTAAAATCTGGTTCTCTCGGCGCACGTGAGGACCATAATGCAACAGTTTTGGAGTAGTTAATCGGCTGAATCGTTAACACTGAATAATATTCAAGATAATCAAGGAACTTCTTTAGATGCTTCTCTAAATCCCAACACTGTTGAGTAAACTTCACACCAATCATTCCCGCAAGAACACTGGCTAGATAGTCAGCAAAGAAATTTGCTAGGGATGTTTCTAAAAAGGTCCGACATATCCGAGTGATAGATGATAAAGACTGTGGGGGTAAGAGGTGAATCTTGAGGGCCGCCTCTTAATAGCGAACAAGCGAGAACATTTCCCGTTCATTTCAATAAAGCCGTGCCTATCTTTAAGCCAGGCACCAATCCATTCTACGTACGCTTTAGGTATCCCAATGTGGGACAACTTTGCCAAACAGCCCAACCACCAAAATTGGTCGAACGCCTGTTTGTCCACAGAAACACAGAAAACGCCTGTCAATCCACAAAAACGGTAGCGACAGGCGAGTTGTTGCTCATTAAGGATGAGATTTGGTCTATCAAGAGAAGAACACGAGATTGGAGACGGAATTTAGATCGAAAACCTGACTGAGAATGGTGCAAAATACCGCTTTTTTCTAAGATCTTTTGAAATCGAACCAGAAAGAGACGCTCTAGCAATTTGAGAAACACATCAAGGAGAGAAATAGGACGGGTATCGGCAATTAGACAAACTGATCCCTTTTTTTTGCAAGTAATTTCATTTTCACTGTTTTCCAATAGAATGGACCAACGAATGATGTTAAGGATAAATTAAAAATTTTTAAAATACCTACTCCAGAAGGGAGAGGGGACAAATCGAAACATAAAAGCGGAGATGCCATGTGAATCGAAAGAGATTTTTTTCTCAACTTTGGACACTGCTTTTATAAGTTCTGGCAAGGTTATTAGTGGGATGAGTTCATCCTGGTTCTCCCAGATCATCCCAGGACGGTACACGATTGTCTCGTCGAACAATTTTTCGTAACAGTCAGCCGTCATACACCGCATGTCCTCTGTATTATTGATAACCTCACCGTTTTCAGACATAAAGGCTTTTAAAGTGCAATTAGCTCTAAACTTCTTCCTCACTTTTGATCAAAACCCAACAGAGGATCTTGAGGAGGTATATCGCTCACTCATAGATTGCCCCGAACGAGCAAACAGATAATCACGAAGCTCAGCTTTGTTTCTTTTTCTTAATTCTTTGATTTTTACTTTTAGAAGAGCGTCACCTGTTCTTCTGGCTCTCAATGACAAAGCTCGAACATATGCGAGTTTGATCCGAAGCTCCTTAGAGATTGCGACTCGATATTGTTTTAGAGGAAAATAAACCGTACAACGAGATTTTAGGAGAAAAAGAAAAGAAATAAAGGTAGGATAAACAACTTCCCAAGATGAATGCTCCCATTGTGATGACCAGAAATCAGAAATAAACGACATAAAATAATTAAAAACAACCCAATGCGTATTATAACTAAACGCAGTTTCTTTTCGCTCGCACGCGATAATGCCAAGAACGGGTTCATGGTCGCTTGTAGTGTTGGTATCCCAATTTCGAATTAAAAGGGGAACTCCAGTAGCGAACGCATAATCAATGAGACGGTTGGAACATTTAGAGGCTGGCTTATTAGGAAGAATAGGTGACAAAAAGAAAGAATCAAGTGACAAAGAAAGAACTCAAGGAGGGTTGTGGACCTAGCATTATCAACCGGATCGTCTAGGTCAACATTAAAGTCACGAAAAAACCCACACGAGCTAGAGACCAATGGGGAGAGGACGTCCCACGTCCATGATCTACTTCTGGGAGCATACACCCATCGATACGTAAAATTTGCTCTAAAGTGATATCTACCACACACACATTAGCTATACTCGAGTACAGAAAATACCTGAGCGAAAAACTAACGCGACACCTCCCCTACTATTTTCACCGGCCTGGTAGAAGAATCTAAACCCGCTGAAAGTTTGTGAGAGAAAGGAAAAATTTACCGCCCCTATCTCTAATAAAACTAGACAGTCGGAGTTCGACTTTTCGAAGAAAAGTAAAACTTCCTCCCATTTCTCGGCTAAACCCACGCTAAATAGTAGAACATTGAAATGAGTGAAAGACGCAGACGAAGATAAATCGTCTCGCTCAAAACGTTTCCAAGACGAAAGGCACGAGTTTAGAGTGGGGAAAGAGTTCCACTTCATTACGATATCAGACAAAAGTGAAAAATTAAAATGCGAGAGTAGAAGTTCACATAACTGAAGCGCAAGATCAAAATCAAAACCTTTTTTTCTAGAAGATACAGGGGAAAAAATAAAAGAAGGGGCTAGAGCGGATAGAGTCATAGTTTCGTACCTTGATTGACATAAGATGCTAATTGTGACAATTTTTCAATTTTCTCTTTTTCCATTTCTTTATCCTTATACTGTAATTCCCACTCGGAGAAGGCCTTTATATGATAATCGAATCGTTGAGCTAGAGATTCAATTGAAGCTGTTGGAATTGAATCTTGTTGAATTAATTTTGGTAGCACTTGTAATACCGTTTGATCAATTGGCATAAGAAAGTTTTCGATAGTCTCACCCAAAAAAGTAACCTCAACTTGTTGAGACCTTAATTTTTGACTATTTTGATGAATGAGTACTGCATGTGACGTAATTAATTCAGTTGTTTGTTTTTGTTGTGCAAGCTACTTTTTATTTATATCTAATAAATACTCTAATTGATCAGAAATATCCCTGGCATCCCGATCGAGTTGATTCAGACGATTATATACTTCATCATTCGCCCTCCGCCCCCATGTATTCTGAGTTGTGTTTACATTCAATGGTGGGAACTCCTTAATACCATTCTGTCGTACAAATCCTTGCTGTCGTTGTTGTTGTTTATTGTTGTTATGTGTAGATGAAGATAACAAAGACTTTGTTAATTCGGTACGAAAGGTTTTAATACTTGGGCATCTCAAATCGGTTGAATCGCGATTATTTTTACATCTAATGCAATGTGGCTGTTTATCACAATTTTCTTCTCTATGTTTTTTAATATCATCCACCTCCACTCCGCATGTCCTGCATTTATCTTTTTCATATTTACAATTACTCCGAAAATGTCCGAGTTCAAAACATTTTGAACAAACCAGAACTTTTGCTGGCCAGAATATTCGCTCACCGGGTATCTTATGCTATTAATAGTAACGTGTATTCGTCTGAGTAGGTCATCCATAGTTTTAACACTTTTAACATCTAATCGTGCCATTGTTGTCGGCAGATTATTTTTATTAATAAAACGATGGAGATTGATAATGTCAGGAAAATCTTTTTGCAGATCATTTAACAATCCATTATCCTGAGTATCCAACGTTACGTTACGGATAACTAACGAAAACTGAGGTGGAAGCCGACGGGACAGCGATTTCTCATAACTCTTCGAGCATAAATTAGGCGGCTAATTTTTTTCATCAAACAGAATGATGAATGAATCTCGATCCTTGACAAATAGAAATAATTGACGATTATCTTTTAACCTGTATCCGTCCAATGTGAAATCTAATCTCAAATTGTCCACAATATGTTTTTTTAATTCATTGATCACTTCATTTTCCTGGACCTTATCCTGGAATGTAACAACAAATGGAGGAAATTTATAGCGAGTTTCAGCGAAGCGAAGGGCTTGCGGAGAGATCAGATCGATGTTTTGACCATTGTTATCTGTGTTTCGCGGATAGGGATGTTGATCCCTTGATAAAGAGTTTCGACGTTGGAAGCGTGGACTAGGTAATTGACGATTAGCGGTAGGACGATGTATATTTGAAGGAGGTGAATCATTAATTTGACGTACCTCATCATTACTGGCACTTACATTGTTTGATTGGTGCTCAACAACCATATTAATTTCTTCGTCAATTGTTTGATATTGTCGTGACAAGAGAGAAGTTGGAAAAGCACGCTGATAATATTTAGATGATGATGATGAGGGAGCAGCACGAGATGGATCAAGCTGGAACAAAACTGCTGATGCACTTTGTTTATTCGTCGTCGCACCACATTGTTGCTGTCGCTGTAATTGTTGGTTTGTACCAGAAATAAAAACACCTGAAGTACTTCCGTTAGAAATATATGGAGACAGTGTTTGATTAGAATGAATGGGATATTGTACAGGTACTTGATGTTGTACACGAAAATTTTCTTGCAAGGGAGTAGAATGAGGAAAAAATTGACCCGTTCCCATGTCAAAGGTACCATATAGTAAGCTGTTAGCATTCTGGACCACTGAAGTTGTTGTGTAGCCTTGCGGGGTGGCCATCCCCGACCTTAGTGTTACTTATTTTCACCCCAAATTTCAAGCACGTGCTCAAAAATTGTATAGAGTAAAGAAGAGGAAGAAACTTACTACTACCACTATATGTAGCTAAGTACAGAATACATACAAAAAAAAAATAGGTCTGCTCTATACGTTGATATGATGAATGAAATGCTTTTTAATCTTGAATCAAAACAAAATTGAGAATTCCTTTGAAATTCCCATATACCATTCTGAAAATTAAACTATCAAACACAAAATCAATCCTTGGACGAAACTCGAACACACGAAGTTTCTTTGCAGACGAATAATATTCTACTATCGTCGCCAAAATACGGCGACTCTGGTTGCTTTCTGAATAACTTCTCACATGAGACAGATAGAGACCTGTGATTTTCGCTGTTCGATAGCCAAGACTTGAGCGGAACTTTTCACAAGCGAAAACAACTTT
>CAJNOQ010007269.1:0-12523 GCA_905250885.1 Didymodactylos carnosus
AAACCATCATAACACCACCTAAAAACGGTCTGACCGGCCTAAAAACAGGCAGTAAACTGCTCATTAATTGTCAGTTAACTGACAGTTAACTGGCAATTAACTTGGTGGTTTTCAATGTCCTGGGAAGATGTCGTATGAAAAGCTCTACAATCTGTATAGGTGATAAAAAGATGAAATAAGAAAAAAGAAAAATTCTTGTTCGTGTTATCTTTTCACGGTTGAAATTTTGTCGCTCTAAATTTTGACCACTTTGAAAAGTAAGTTGTCTTATGTAAATTGTAGAACTTTTCACACTGCATCTTGTAGTATAATTTATTGAAAACATTTCTTACAAATTTTTCTATTTATATCGACAGGAAAATCACAGCGAACTTTTCCCCTCATATATTAGTACTAGATTTCTCAAGTTTTAAGAATTATAAAAGAAATTCGTTAATAGTCTTCGTAAACATGTATGGGACTGTTCTAGAGATTTATCTTGTGTGTATCTTAATTAAACCATGGATAAAGCCTAGTAAAAGTGTAATTTAATGAATAAATACCTGGCCATAAGCGAAACACCTGAGAATGAATAATTCAGTCTTGAATAAAGCAGGATTATACATACAAATAATAATTCTCAGACATATTTTCAGATGAAAAAATATATTCACTGATCTCGATCGAGCGACAGAAATGAATTTATTGTTATTTTCGTTATTGGGGTTGAGTTTTTCTTAAACAGAAAAAACAGAAGCTTCAAAATGTTCTAGTTTATCTATTCAATGTCGATTTACTAAAAATAGAGTTTCAACAAAAACGTACCCTGTGAAGATGATAGAATATATGAATAATACTATTACAACAACAGCAGCTTCTTCAAATGCTGGTTATCCTAAACAACGTATAGTCCAAAATTTCGTACTAATTTGGGATGATGCCAATATCGACGAGTCGAAACAACACTGTCAGAACACATTGGCACAACTACGACGTGTTGTCAATGCTGTCAACATCTGCACTGTTTCAGAACAATATATTCAGCATCTCAGGGGCATTAGCAACGAAAAGGCTTTTATTATAGCCTCTGATGCATTAGGTCAAAACTTGGTTCCCGATATCCATCCCTTAGCACAGGTAGAAGCCATTTACATCTTCGGTCGCAATAAAGCCTCGCATGAGCAATGGGCACAAAACTGGAGCAAAATCAAAGGGGTGTATACAGAAATTAAGCCAATTTGTGAAGCATTGCAATTAGCTGCCAAACAATGCAATGAGGATTCCACTGGCATTAGTCTGATATCGGCGGGTGAAGGGGCTTCCAGTGAGAATCTAAACCAACTGGAGCCCACATTCATGTACACGCAAATCTTCAAGGAAATACTTCTTGAGATGGAATATAATAAACAAGCCATCACGGACATGGCAAAGTACTGCCGTGGCCTTTATCAAAACAACATGCGCGAATTAAATATTATTAATGAATTTGAACGTGATTATAATCCAAAAACTCCAATTTGGTGGTACACACGGGAGTGTTTTACTTATCAAATGCTCAATCGTGCACTTCGTAATTTAGAAGGTGACACAATAATTAACATGGGGTTCTTCATTTGTGACCTACACCGACAAATTGAAAAATTACATAAAAAACAGGTCAGTAGTTATACCGGGGAGACATTTTCAGTTTACCGGGGACAAGGTCTTTCGACAGCTGATTTTGAAAAACTTCGGAAGACAAAAGGTGGACTAATCTCCTTAACAATTTCTTGTCCACCAGTAAGAAACGAGAAGTTTCCCTTGGATTTGCTGAAAGTGCTTCGAAAAAAGGCGATATGGTCGGCATCCTGTTCGTGATGACTATTGATCCTTTGGTTTCATCTGCTCCATTCGCCGCCATTCGGGATGTTAGTTACTTCAAGACAGAAGAAGAAATATTGTTCTCCATGCACACGGTGTTTTGTATTGGTGAGATTAAACAAATAGAAACAAACAATCCACTTTATCAAGTGGAACTTAAATTATCAGCTGATGATGATGAACAACTTCGCAGTCTCACCAAACGTATACGAGAGGAGGCTGCAGGTCCGACAGGATGGAGACGACTGGGCAGACTGCTACTCAAGGTAGGACAGCTTAATAAGGCCGAAGAACTATACAATGTACTGCTCGAACAGCCATCTAACGAGGATGATAAAGCACATTATTATAATCAACTTGGACTTGTCAAATATGATCAACGTGACTATAAGAGGGCTATTTGGTATCACGAAAAAGCAATTGAAATCAAACAAAAAACTCTTGCTCCAGATGATCCTTTATTGGCTGTTTCCTACAGCAACATCGGTGTGGTGTATGGCGAAATAGGACAATACGCGAAAGCACTTTCATTTTACGAAAAAACACTTGAAATCGAACAAAAAACTCTTTCTCCCGATCACCCTTCATTGGCTACTTCCTACACCAACATCGGTGGAATGTATTGCAACATGGGAGAGTATTCGAAAGCACTTCCATTTTTCGAAAAAGACCTGGAAATATCTCAAAAAACTCTTCCTCCAAATCATCCTGATTTGGCTACTTCGTACAACAACATCGGTTTTGTCTATGAAAATATAAAACAGTATCAAAAGGCACTCTTATATCTTGAACATGCTCAGGATATTTTACAACGTTCATTACCTCCTAATCATTTTAAGATTATAAATGGACGAGTAGGTATTAATAATGTTAAAATGCAATTGTAATCAGTGCTAATATTTGATGAATAAACGAATGTGTTTTCACTTACCTATAAGATTGTAGTCTTATTCACGCGCGCGTACAGAGAAAGTCTCTGTAAGCACTGGAAACGCAGTGCACAAAGCTGACTGGTACGGCGATGTACATGCTTGCGTGGGCTAATCGCGCTGGTATTGTACGGTTTGAATAAAAAAAGTCAAGAAAATGAACTCGCTTGAAAATTTTTCTTTATTCGGACTATATACTAGTGTCATCAGGAATCACGAAATAAAAAATTTCCCAACTGTCATTTTCTTTCTTTCGGAAAAAATGTGCCTGTCGTTGGAGAGTCCAAAACCACTATTATCGGAATTTAAAAAGAAGATTAGGCGAAATGCCTATAACTTTTGAATGAAAGGTGATAGAGACCTGCGACTGTCCTCATTCGGAAGAGGGATCAAGAAACGTACAATGGAAAAATTAGGGCTCCCAATCGGGTTTACCGTGGTGCACCATTCGAGACAAAATCCGAAAACTTACCGCTCCCAAACCACACTATGACATCCAGTCTCAAATAATAGCAATCGATAGCCAAAAGATTTCACTTCAAAACTACGCAAGACCTAGGTCTTCATCTTCTTTGCTTCTAGAGATACAGACGTTTTCCGAGGGCACACTTATCGGATTGCACATACGTCTGAGAATCTCAGAAACATATGGATCATAGGTAATCGACAATACTGATCGTTGTGGCAATGGTCGTTTAATTCCTCACCTAACCACAACTCCAGAAAAGCCAATTTGACGAAAAGCCGATTTTTCGACTGTTACCGTCAGAAACCAAAAACCATATATTTCACTCATTTCTCGTCCGAAAAGACTTAGATTTTCAGGGAACGATTAGCAGAGATAAGAATGTAAATCGAGCCGAAAAAGTAGATAGGGTTTTTGGTTTATGCATATGAATTTCTAACGAATCTCTGGAAACCCTCCCACGGAACCAAAGCTCAGATCACATCTTTTTGATTCGATGTACGTCTCCTGATCCCCTCTTTCGAATGATGACAATCACAGGTCTCTATCACCTTTCATTCAAAAGTTGTAAGAATTTTGCCTAATCTTCTTTTTAAATTTCGATAATAGTGTTGCTTGTTTTCTTTTTTATCAGAATGATGTCACATAATTCAAATATAATAGGAGCACATGGAAATGCACAAATATCACTTTTCAACGTACGTAGTCTTCTGTCGCTTGTATCTCCAAATGCGTGTAAATCTGACACCACTATTGTTTCATTTACCAAATTAGACGCTCTTCGTGCATTTGTTTCTAACTCAAACTCGGCTCTCGTTGCAGAACGAACAGCTACACTTCATTTGGAAAAACACAAGTAATTTTATGCCCTCGAAGAGTAGAGGATAACGAACGTCAATACATTGTTAAGATTTATAGAACGAATGACTACCGATCATGGTCGAGGCACACGCTTCACACAATTCATATAATTCGTACAAGCAAAGAACAGATTCGTTTTTGTTGTCGTGGCTAAGCATGGTCCGAGTCCGGGAACTCGCGCTCGTTGGGTTCGGCTCGTAGTCGTGTCGGGTTCGCTGGGCTAGGATCGGGCAAAGCTCGGCTCGGTCTTGCCTCAACTAAATATGTACTTCTAGTGGTAAATATGTCTCACCCATTAACCGTTTGCTTGTATTTTAATTTTTTGTTGTCTTCTTTACGATCTATCGTCTTTTTCGAAAGATGCGCCGTCAAATTCTTTACAAAATGTGTGAAAAGTATTTTATTCCAGAACAGAAAAGTGAAAGACTGAAATACTGATAAACTTCCAGATCGCTAACCTTTCAACTATATCAAAAGTATGTTTTTTCCACCAGACCATAACGTTATTTAGATACTTCGCCTATACATTGTAGAGCGTGACATGTAGGCGTACCGCAAATATTGAGAAAAGCAAAATTTCTTGAAAGAAAAAGTATTTCAAATCAATTACAAAATGCACATCATACTTTTTCGCAGCTGAACCTAATTTTTTAATCATGATTTTGAGCATGAAGACGATGACTATGATACACCTGGTTATATAACAACCACAGATAAATTTAACACATTCACTGCCGTATACGTCGAATGACATATTCATGTCAGATATTTCAGCATATGTGGCAGTGAATGTGTTAATGATACTCACTATGCAGACTTTGTACGGTATAAAAGAAACATGTATGATTGATGTGAGAAGTATGGCGTTTATATATGTAGTCAGAGAAAGAAGATCGATAGATTAAGTAGAAAAGAATGAATGGAATGTACAAGATAGTGTGTAAAGTTGGCCGAGTATTAAACCTCTAGCAAATAAAAAGATATCTTTTCTCGTACATGTAAAATATTTGTAGACACGTGTCAAATGTTTGTCTTTCGGTTCTCTTGCCTCTTGTTTAACGTGCTAAAGAAAAATTCTTTTTCACGTCAAATGTGTAACAATGTCCATCCATTCTCTTGGTATCAACAAGATTTCTATCGACTAATTATTATGCTGTACACATTTCTGCGAAACGCTTCTAGAAATCAGTATTTTTCAACATTTATCGAGCTTTACAGTATGGTATGCTGCAGATAAAACAGAGTATTTCCTGACATTCTGAAGTAGGTTGAACGGATTTTGACTGAATTATGAAGTTTATAAATATTTGATGAAAATTTCTTCTTCGGATTAAACTTTTCTTTTAGATCATATAGACTAGTCGAAGTTTGAATCAGATGTCTCCCAATCCGGAGCCTGGATTCAGTGGAAATCCCTAGAAAGAATTTAAACAAATGTTAATCTTTTTAAGAAAATTTTTAATAATGATGAAGTGTTTGGGGATGAAAAAGACGATATAAACGTCGAGGTGATCATCGTCGGTTTGAACAAGAGCTAATGATCCAGTCGAGTGAATTGACAGATGTCAAAAAAGGAGAGAAATAGTTGGATTTTGTCCGATGTCTCTTCGCCGTTCGATAATCTTAGTGCGACAACATTTTCAGGACGAATGACGTTACACACACGATGAAAATCGGGCTTTGAAATCGCGCTGAAATCGAACAGGACTAAAATCGCACTAACTAAGTATGCAATTTTTTATTAATGCCCAAAGGATCATACCGTAATAATTGGGAAAATGGATACTTCTACCTATTCTTATTGCAGAGAAATATGAGATATACTTGCGACATTGTTTATTTTAAAAGTTATTTTCTCACTAAAACACAGGATTCTAATTGTTTTTAATAAGCACATGAAATTATCGACAAAGGATCTTGGCGACTTAAATCATTTATCACATGCCTTTGCATATGATTATCATCCGGTGCAGTTTGCTCCATATGGCTGGATTTGTGAGTAAGATTTTTCTAGAACATAGTACGGCTGTCCAACAATCACCTCACTTCTTTCCAAATAATAAAGATAAATAACTAGTAAATAAATAATTCCATTTGTATCATCAACTGACCATCGATATAATTTCGTCATGAAATCGTCACCCGGATACACTGGGAGAGCACGAAAAAATTCTGCTGACTCTACGTGATATGGACCTATCGTCTTTTTCGAAAGATGCGCCGTCAAATTCTTTACAAAATATGTGAAAAGTATTTTATTCCAGAACAGAAAAGTGAAAGACTGAAATACTGATAAACTTCCAGACCGCTAACCTTTCAACTAAGAAAACAGTTTTTTCGGTTTCATTCGTTGACTTTTTAACACATGTAAATATTACACTTGTCATTTTGTAGACCTTAAAAAGCTCTGTCTTTTAGTAATAATTATAAATCTTCTACAGCACAACTAGTTACATGAGAATACTTCTGCTTTTAGTAGTTTTGCCAGAAATCATCGATTTAGCGTAGCAGTTCGAAAGTGATGGCTTTGAAGTTTCTCAGTAGTTTTCATGCGGTCTTTCATTTTTCTATTCTATTTTCTATTCGTCGTCGTAAAGTTGGACATCCCCATGTCTTTGAAGTATCCAGGACGCATAAGACATACTGGGATATCATACAAAAGAGGGCTACTACGAAAAATGTGCGACAAGGAAACGGATAAGTCTATCCAGAGAGTAGAAAGAACGTTAGTTTCTCTTCCTGGATGGTGTACTATAACTGTTCCACTAGTTTCAACATATAGAAACGAGTTTTTCCAATATTATTTCGGCATTATTTATCGTGTTCCTATTGTAGACTAATTTCATACAATACGCACTTTACGTTGTATTGATTTCAATCTTATGAAGCAAAATTACTACTAATTAACATAGGACTCATTGACGAAATTATTAAAGATATCCTGCATAGAAATGTAAAACTCGGCGTTCTGGTTTAACAGGTATACATATCTGTGACGAGCTGGACAAATATCAGCAAACGGCAAATAATTTGTTTTTTGATCTGGTGTGCGATTTGCCTTGAAACCATCTGGATTGAATGTATTGATATTTTATCCCCACACACCAATATCACGGTGAATCTGATCAATGGCAATTCAACCATGAGTCCATTTATTGGACTTGAGTCTGGAACATGAAATGTTGGAAATTTAATTTTCTAAAATTTTTGTGCTGGTGTTGGGTGTCTAGCAACCGGTCGTCAGACAAAAAAACGTTTTTTAGTGTCTTTCATCCTGAAGATCTGGTTGTACAAAGCTGAGCCTAGCAGATAAAATTTAGCAAAATTAAATTTGCTACACTTTCTGTTCCAAACTCAAGCTTGGGAAATTCTTCCTTTGCGGTGAAAAATTGAAAATTATCTTTAGAAAAGTGGTTTTCTCGAGTTTTCACTATGAAGAAGATATTTGCCAAACTTGAGTCTAGAAGACGAAATGTAGTCAATTGAATTTTCTCAATTTTATCTCCAAGGCTCAGCTTTGTACAGCTTGAGGTTCATGGTGCAAGCCGATAATTACTGTTTCTTAACAAGGCGATTTCTCGGTAGTGTCGAAAATCGACTTATACTAGATGCATCATTCGATTTTAAGGATAGGATGGAATGGACTTGAATTAAAACGATGTTCAAGTAGATGAATTGATCGATATATCCCACGATGCATCGCCCGACACATTATACGATGTATACGATGTATCGGTCGTTTTATCGGGCGACTTCACGCGTGTGTTATATGAAGTCGGTACACACTTAGACTCATTTCCCGATATACTGCTCGATGAATCGGGTTAATATTGTTACTAGATACATAATCAGATACATCTAGAAATGACTCGGCTGTATAGGTATCGGCCGATAACCGATTCTTCACAAGGCGATTTCTCGGTAGTGTTGGAAATCGACTTATACTAGATGCATCATTCGATTTTAAGGATAGGATAGAATGGACGTGAATTAAAACGATGTTCAAGTAGATGAATTGATCGATATATCCCACGATGCATCGCCCGACACATTATACGATGTATCGGCCGTTTTATCGGGCGATTTCACGCGTGTGTTATCTGAAGTCGGTACACACTTAGACTCATTTCCCGATATACTGCTCGATGAATCGGGTTAATATTGTTACTAGATACATAATCAGATACATCAAGAAATGACTCGGCTGTATATGTATCGGCCGATAACCCGATTCAACTTTTTCTCGTTTTTATGCATCTAGGTGTATCGCGTTTTGTATTCAGTATATCTAGCTGCATCGGGCGATACCGGACACATTTTTCATGCTTGGGATTAATTCATATAAATCAATTAGATATTTTAATTCAATATTGCAAAGATTTTCGTTTGCTAACATTTTTGGAATTTTTTTTAAACATATTATTTTTCCTTTATAAACTCGCCTAATGTCATATTACCATTCGTTGATGTATATCGTAAATAGACGAAGATACGATCAAGTGAACCAATTACTTTTAATAAACTATCTTCATTTTCTGTTATAAAATCTTTTAATTTTTCTCGTTTCAATATTGAGAATACTTCTTGTTGTATACGTTCACATATTTTAATAATTACATTTGATTTAGTATCAAATGCTTCAAATTAACAATGAAATGGATCACATTGTCTTTCTGTTTCTGTATCGATTAAGTTACATTTATTCAGTTTTTGTTTTAACCATAATTCACTTTCATCAAAATCATAAACAATGTTACGACAATAACCACAATTATAATTAATCATTAAACCACATTGATAAATTTTATTTAATAATATCTATTCATTCATTATGAATAAATCATCTTCTTTCAAACTTAATATTGGCAAAAGTATTAGGCATTTTACATTCATCATGACACAGACTATTAATTAATGAATTTTCTATAGAAGCCAATCTTAATAAACAACCCGCTAACAATTTACTGTAGTCGTTTTTGGATGAATTTAATAAGAACCATGCTAATATAACAAAACAAATAAAATTAATAATCCTTAACCTACGTTAAACTATCCATTCCAAAATAGAAAATCATGAATACCCACTTAAATATTTTACAGTTCTAGACGGGTCTCAAAACACGTTTTATCCTGCGTTCAAGTCGTTCGGATGTGCACCCGTTTGATGTGTTTAACCGTGTTTTATGCAGACGCGCTCTTGCTCATTTATTTAGGAATTTTACGCGTTTAAATGCGTCTGAGTAGTTCAAATACTCATCCGTTTTGTGCGTCGAGCTGCGTTTTATCAAAGCGACTTTGTACAAAGTTTTTTTAGACGCTTTTAAACGCTTCCTATCCTTACATGAGCCCGGAAGCGGTTTTTTTCTCAGAAAATCAGTAAACGAGGTTAAACGCGTCTGATCAATTTTCCGTTACACGACGCGTCCGAACGAGGTCTTTTATCAAAACTTTCCAGACGCGTCGCTCTTAATATATCGAAATGTCGTTAAATTAATCCGTTGTGCCGCGGCAGAACGACAGAGAGAAGGGCAAGAATTTTGAAATGCTCCCTTAGTTTCCACTTTACCAAGTTTTGGAAACTTATCATTACTGAAGTAATGACATAATCTCAGCTTGCATCGACGTAGAGCTCACTTTACGTACTATTGATGAAGCTGGTGGAGACTGGCAATAAAAATTTAAAACAACACCTCATGAACTAATGTAAGCTATCGGTAAATTATTCTATAATTGTACACAAGCTTTAATTCAATTATCAGTCACCGCTAATGATAATGAGCAAGTGAAACAGGTTAGATTTAATACCGAAAGCATTGTATCGAAACTAAAAGAATTCAGCCACTCTTTGGGTGGTTTATAGCTACCAAATATAGATAGTTATGATACAGACATATAGTGATGAACGATACGGCCGAACGCTATAAAGAAACAAGGAAAGAAAATCATCATTATATAATATGTGACATATTATATAAAAAAAATTTATTATTATTATTAAAAAAAAGAAATAAATCACAATCATCAAAAAAGAATCTAAAAGATTATCGGACTCGGACTCGGTCCCTTCCGGACTCGCCCATGCCTACCCCTCTGGCCCCATCAGAAATGACCGTTTTGGTTAAAAATATCGTTTTTTCGATATAGAGAGTACAAGTTCTAAAACTAGTTCTTGTTTATTACAAGTTATGTTGAATAAAGAGACTTTTTGTTAAAGAAAAAAAAATAAATACAAAGTGGTTCGATGATTATTTCTTTTTCCCATAGTTGAAATGTGCTGCACCGAACTCTTTCTCGCCTTGGGCATTCGTTGGATGGGCATGATCTTGTTGACCTTCCTTGTGAGCTTTATGCAATTCAGGTATATGTCCACCTCTGTTACTTGATCCTGGACTGCTGCTTCTAGCTTTCTCTTTGGCATCTGCTTTGTTTTTGCAGTCAACATTATGAATCATGGGTTTACCACTGGGTCCTGGTTTACTCATTTTTAGTTAAGCGAAGTAGCGAATCTATAATAAAATAAAACGAACTGTTATCATTACATGTAAGCCTAATAAAAACAGGCAGTCAAGAAAAAAAATTTATATTGTGTGGAAACTGAAAATTCGTTTAATGTTGAACTTTCGTAAACGAGGATGTGGATAAGTGTATTATTCGCTTTCAGATCCTCACTCACACCGTCAAAATAGAAACAACTATACCTACAATGAAAATTAACACAATGCAATATTTTCAAGTTGATTTCGAGTATATAGAAAGTAATTTATTTTACTGTATTTACACTCAAGGAATGTAACTGGGTCTTTTCCCATTAATAATTACGTATATCAATGTATTAACTATGATATTTCATACATATCATGATGAGACTGGCGTATATGATAGAATATTTTGTTGGAAATTTCCAACTAACGAAAGCACTTATCTTTTGTTCTGTTCTTTTTCTCCATATGGCATGTCGATTCAAAGCAAATAATATTCATGGTAAAAAGTCCAATGACTCATGACTTATGAAAAGAATAATATTGAATTTCAGCGAAAGAAATCTTCTGTAATATTGAATATTAATATTGAATTGTCTTTAATAAAAATGAGTTGTTACATATGAATTCAATGTTTTTTCTATACTTTTAAACGATGGAAATGCCTTGATGATTTTTCCCTCATTGATGATCATTTCAAAGTTCTTACTTTGAACATGAGGACAAGATTTTTTTATATAATCGAATAGCGTTTGGAATGTATACATAATTTTTTTCGTCTTATCAGCCACAAGAGAGAATATTGTCACAATGACGTTATCAAGAAAGTTATGTGTTTAAGTTTTTCTGAGCGGACTAGGGGTGTTAGGGTTCCGTTCTCGAAAACCCGGAACTCGCTTCATAATCCATTTTTCTGCATTTCTAAGACTCAATGGAATATCTCTATAGCCTTTTTGCTCAAAGTTAATACGGATTCCTGATTTCCCCGTTTCTGGGAATCCGGATGGATTCCGGGTTTTGGGGAACGGAACCCGAAACTGACACCCCTAACCAGACGTTTAGGTATCTTATCTATCATTGCTTCACATTGTTCAGGTGTAATTTTACACCATTCTAAATTAATAAAATCGGCTAGTGAATCAAGATTGTCAAATGTTTGTGCTTGTGTTTTTTCTTTTGGAATTCCCCAAACACTTTCAATAGGCCATACATCTGAAAATTTTGCATCTTCATCATTTGGCTCGAATCTTTCTTCAAAAAGATCAGAAATAACATCCATAGCGATTTTAGTTCAATATTTCGAGTCTTGGTCATCTTGAAATATAAATTCACTTAGATCTTCTACTGCTTCAGCAATTGCTGGAACACCTTCTTCATCTAAAAATCTAGCATATAATTCGCCAGTCATGTACAATCTTTTAGGACTATTATTTGAACGTTGATCTTGTAACCATTGAGTAAAATTTATTGGACCATCTTGAGGTATTAACCTTTTCGTACAAATTCCACCCCAACACATAATACCAGCTGGATATTTTGAAATCGATGCATTTCTTAAATCAGCAGGGATTTCAGATGAAGCTTTGGCATACACCACATCATTTTTACTATTGTAAAAACCTTCTGTTCCCTCGACTGTAGTGAGGGTCATTTGAAAAAAAATAGTTTGTCTGTGGATTTGTATCAGGTCAAAGGTCAAAACTTTTGACCTTTGACCTGATACAAATCCACAGATCCACACATAACAGAATAATTTCAAGAACGTCGACTAGTGGTGTTACCAAAATATATCTTAGGAGCCATTGCACGAGAACCACAACACGTCATGCTCAATGAATGTCTCAGATTCTTTTCAAAGTAGTCTCATCGTATTCAGCATATGTGGAAACCTATAAATCCAAATTTTCATCTTCTCCGGACTTTTAGTCTCAGAGTTATAGACGGTTTTC
>CAJNOQ010007270.1:0-12523 GCA_905250885.1 Didymodactylos carnosus
AAGTAAGAACTTGTAAAATGCATCAGCTAACCACTATTCTGTTACTTTATGAAGAAACTGTTATCCATGATGGAATGTGTGCTTTTACTGCGTGACAGCGTAAGAAAATCGAGAAGCGATAGGTTCTAAGCGAGCATTAAGGGAAGCTTCAGTCCGGCAAAAAGAAATTGAAGAGTTTCAATCAAACTTGCTCGACCAATTTCAAAAGATCTGAATGCATGACTTTAGTGTTGACGTAGTCTAACGTCTATCAAAAAATCGACGAGCAAAGTGCTTGACTGTGTCATGTACATTAATGAAGACAATCAAAAGGTTTTAATAGTGCCTTTACTGAAACATATGACTTATGTTGAAGGTAAAGGTCATGTTTTGTATCTCAAAACAAATCGATCAATCCACATAAAATTATTTCTTACGACTATATTTGACGAAGAAGAGAAAAAAAGCTTATGCTTTAACCCTTTGTCCTGACAAAATTTGATTATGTTGTGCACATATTTTCACACATATGCTACGTTTATTTTTGCATTTCTTCATCATAGAGAGTACTCCACTTAAACTGTTTATTTTCTGAATATGAACTCTTAATCTATTTTCTAGACCGCAATATAAACACCACAAACTTGACTTTTAGAAAGTTACCGTTTCAGACTGCTTTTAGGAAACATAACTTTTAAAGTAAGTCGTCTTCACTAAAGTTCTAGGAATCTGTCTGCATATATTGTCACTATCCATGAAAGTTTGAGCGAAATTTATCGAACATTGATAGGATAACCTGTTGTATCTCTCAAACACTTAAAGCAGAAAACTATTCATTCCATTTATGAGTAAACGCAGTGCTTTAAACGAATGACATGCCAGTTATTGAACCATTGAGTAAAGCACTTTTGAGAGTAGAAAATAAATGCGACACAGTATCTGACAGATTCTCGGTCGCTAAGGCGTCTGTCACACAAATTACAGTGATCGTCACTCCTTAACCCTGATCCGTCCACCTGGAGTCAGTCCGTGCGGACCTCAGACGAAAACGAGTGCTTTGAAGATATATCTTGCTGCTCTACCAGATAAATAATGAGTGGATGCAATCAGTTCATATTGATAATATACCCTATTGTCATTCAGTGGAATATAAAGTGAAGCAGTAAAATCCAACCATTATGTTCAGCCAGTATCCAAATGAAACCGGTAGAATTTGGGCATATTATAGGTGGGCGGATCAGGGTTAAAAAAAAACATAAAAACATTATTTTTCCAACAGTTACTTATGTAGATAATGAAAAAGAAATTTCCAGTCATTTACTGCGGTTACTTATAATTTAGCATAAGTAACCGCAGTTAAAGTTTCACTGATCTAAAACAATTATAAAAAAAACAGAAAAAAATCGTGTTGCATACAGATCGATAGAGTTCGAAGAGTTGAATCGAATGGCATAAGTTTTGAATAGATCGACATGATAACAATTCAGAAAGATTTCTGGACTTAATTTATAAAGGATCTAGAGATCTTCGAGATCTGTTAGACCAGAATCAACGTATGTACTTACAAAACTAAGTCAGTAGTTCGACGTTCCTTTCAAAGACAAATCGATTGGTATATAATAAGCTGAGATTTGGTGAAGTCCTAATTTTAATGTCAGTGGACATTTTTTCCTGCAACTTCCATATAAGCTTTTTTATATTGATGGCTGATCTCAATATTATTGAAATGAGATAAAAATTCAAGTCAGTTGCGTAACATGTAGTCCAAATTGTATTAAAAATAAATTTCAAAAGTATTGTGGGACAAATTGAGGGGAAATGTAGAATTTTCGATCGCTGAGAAAATTCGATTTTAATGTCGATGAACATACAAATCGAAAAGTGTATCAGCGAAGTGACTGTTTTTGTATAAAATTTGTTCAAATGAAGTTTTAAGTGAGTCAACAAGCTCAAATTCTTAGCTACAAATTTCTATAAACTCGAACACAAATTCATTTGAATATGAGCTTTAAAACAGTAGTCTTTAAGATTCGTGAAGCTAAAATCTTAGTATTTTCTACTATTTAAGCCGTTTTTCTATAATGACTTACTTGTCATTATAGAGAAATGGCAGTTTCATTTGTTTCAAAACAAACAAAATTAAAAAAAATTATCCAAAAAGTCCATTGAGTGGAAAGGATTTTATAAGTGAATCACTGTGTGAACCATCTCCGTACAGTGGCTATGCGAATCATTCAACTATATTGGTTTAATTTTTCTTAAGAAAATTGTTTGGGATTTGTGAGTGTCGCTTTTCAGTGAGTAGATATAAATCGATTGTAGGACCAACGGTAGCAAAAAACCTTTCCCAGTTGACGACGGTCACTAAAGTTTAGAAAGTTTTTTGTACCTATGATGACTGCAACGCAAACGTTTTCTGAAAAACAATTTTTGAACAAGAAAAACAACATATATTTCCGAATGGGCTGGTCGTAAGTAATTTTTTTCAGATGAAGAGAATCTATCCGCTGCGATGTTTTCGATACACATTTACAGAAGTGGAGGGAAAAAAATTCTGTACGTAAGTGCAAACATTTTTTAAAAAGTACTTTTCAAGTATGTATACTATACATCTTTTTTGCTGTTTTCGAGAGAGAAAATCTTCAGTTATTGAAGGAAAAATTTGCAGACATGATTTTCTGTAGATCTGGCTATTAATCTCGAATCTATTAGTATAAACTTATCTTACCTTTCAAGAAAATTTTGTCGTCTTCTAATCGGTCAAGTTCACCATTTTTTGCTGCTGCAAGGTTAATCGTCTGTGGAATTTCATGAACCGATTTACCGAAAAATTATATCTTCACCTTGTGACCTATTTTACTTCCATATACTTTTGCAGTGCTTTCAAATTGAAGAGAGCGTAGATCCTTTGCATCTGACGTAAAGCGAAATATTTTCTCTCTCTCTCGTATACTGTAAATATTATGAGACAACAAGCATGTTATTCAAATAAAGGCAACCATGTTTACTATTTTTCCTATTTCTGGAGGCACGTTTTTATTGGTTACCACAAGGAAATAGAAATGGTTGCCGTTATAAGAAAAATATATAATCCACGCAGGTGAATAAACAACACTAAACAAAGGTCATACAATACATCATGTTAAGCATATTAGCTGATATTATCTTGTGTTCGTAAACCTTGGACTCAATCTTGGATCTTGATACAAAAATTGTCGAAAAACTTTGTTCTGTTTTTAAAAGAAAACAAGTTTTATTCTTAGAAGAGTCTTGTTAAAACTTGGAATATCATAAATTGTCACTGTCTTCGGTATCTCACTGTCATTCGTATTTTACTTTCCATCGAGAAAAGATGTTTAGTCGTAAACATGTTAGGTCTTAAAAACAGATGCTGATGCTATCAAATTTTTACGTTAATTTTTTGTGAAAGTGTTGAGGAACAATTATAACGTTATTTTTACGGTGTGCTAGAATTGTTTTTTGCTGTATAACATATTGATTTATCTTTAGCACACCCCACTGGAATGTTTTCTCGGAAGCGTTGTCACTTCTAGTCATGTCCGACGATTACCCGAAGATATGAACTCTTCAGCGACGGTTGGAACACAAAAACACTACCATTGATCTAAGTAGTTTCACTCAACAAACAGTGGTGGATTTAGAGGGGGGGCGATAGGAGAGATCGCTGCTCTCTTAAAAAATCATTGATCTGCTGCTGTCAACAAATACTTAAACAAGTACTTGTGTAGTGGGAGATTTTGTCATTGATGCAGTTTGGACGTCTATTTGTCCCTCATTGGGCAATTTCTCAGCGTATTTATGCCTCTAGTTCCAGGCAAAAATGCTTGTTCAATTTAGATGAAATTGTGACTTTTTTATTCAGGAAACCCGTCAAGAAATTTAGCAGATTTTTTTCTCTACTGTTTGAAGATTTAAAAGAACTTTTTTTTATTTTTTCCGTTACTTTTCATGTGACAAACGGAATCTCCTTTTTTATGTATCAGAAATTGTCACTGAAATATCATTGCTTTTAATCAAATGGTCTACATTCTAGAATATCTCTCTTGTCTTAAACGGTCTATCAGACAAACAAGGAGTTTGTGCAGAAGAAAGTAGTTTTGCAAAAAGAAATATCATGGTGGTTTCTGATAGTACGAGCAAGAAGAGTTATACAGCACAAGATGTTCTTGTTGATTTCTTGCTTGGAGGAACAGGTGAGTCAGAAGAACTCTAATACTCTTAAACCTCATTCTTATTATTTCCTTTTTTTAGCTGGTGGCATTAGCAAAACAGTCGTAGCACCATTGGAACGAGTGAAATTGTTGTTACAAACGCAAGATGTCAATCAAAAAGCATTAGAAAAAGGAAAATATAAAGGTTTTGGCGACTGTTTTGTTCGATGTGTGAAAGAAGAAGGTATATAAAGAATTTCTGTTACCTTATCACTCTCGAAATAAATAATAATATTTTTCGATTTAAGGTGCATTATCATTGTGGAGAGGCAACTGGGCAAATGTTATCCGATATTTTCCAACACAAGCATTAAATTTTGCTTTCAAAGAAACTTATCAAAAAATGTTTGCCAATTACAATCCAAAAACAGATCCATACAAGTTTTTTGCTGGAAATTTGTTTGCTGGAGGTAATGATTAATAATGTCATCGCTCGTTTTTCGTTTCAATAAACCTCGCTTTCTCTCTATTCTAGGTATGGCTGGAGCAACTGGACTTTTATTTGTCTATCCATTGGATTTTGCTCGTACTCGACTTGGTGTTGATATTGGAAAAAATGTACATGAACGACAATTTAAAGGAATGAACGATTGTCTCGTAAAAATATTCAAAGCCGATGGCATACGAGGTTTAAGAATATTCGATCCATTTTTGTTTCCATTCTAATTTCATATGATATTATTTATTTTAGGGCTTTATCGTGGATTTTCTATTTCGGTGGCCGGTATTTTTGTTTATCGGGCATTTTATTTTGGAGGATACGATGCCGGAAAAAGATTTATGTTTGGTGATAATCCAAATCCAAATATTTTCTATCGCTTTTTATTTGCACAAGCTATTACCTCGTCATCAGAATTTTTAGCTTATCCATTAGATACAATAAGAAGGTAAAACATTATTTATGTCCATCGAAGTATACTATAGCTTTTTTTTCTTTTCTAGACGATTAATGATGCAAAGTGGCCGTGGTGATGTTATTTATACAGGCACAATTGATTGTGCAACAAAAATTCTTCGAAATGAAGGCTCATTGGCATTTTTTAAAGGAAATCTGTCGAATATCTATCGTAGCGTTGGAAGTTCATTAGTATTAGTATTGTACGATGAATTCAAACGGTGGTTCACACAATATCAAAATAAAATAGCTAAATAACAATCTTAGACTGTGATCCATTTCCTCCTATAAACTATATTTTCCTGCTCCGATGGTGCTGCCAACACGAATGTAGTGAACAAACAAAATTGATTTGTTATATAAAAAACGTCTGTATCTTTTTTCTCAATGCATTCAAGTTTTGTTACTGTTCTATTTCCTACTATAGATCACTTTTTAAAACCATTTTTTTTTCTAAACAGTGCACTTTTTGACGTTTTTTTCGTATTGTGTCACTATATCTATTTCTCTATTTGTAGTATGTAGATAAAACACACAAATGATGTATAATTTTTTGTCATCGATCAACTTATAGAACTTTGTAAATGAGAAATACAGCAGTTTGCAACGCATAGTAAAAAATCGAACGTCTTTTTTTCATAAATACGATTCAGTCGAATGATGCACTGTATTTTTGTCCATGAATCGTTTCGTAGTCAAATGTTCAAAAAATTTCTTTGTATGTGTGTGTGTGTGGGTGTGAGTGGAATTTTTTTCACAAAAAATAAATATAAATTAAGTTTAAAAAGTTCTGAAAGAATGAGAAACGAATAGAAAATAAGTCATTGGCAATTTTTTTTTGAGGATTCTATCTTTCAGATTCGTTTCTACCATTCAATTTAACAATGAATTTAATTGATCTTGACTGGAAATTTGCTATTAATGTTGCTTCGTCTACGACTGAACCGTCATCAACATCTGGTGATACAGCACGTTTATACTTAAAATTTACTGTTATGGATAAAACTGGAGGACAAAAGAAAGACGTACCAGTTAGTGTTACATTGGAACAGTTTTATGCACTTGTTCATCAATTGCAGAAAGCAAAAACTGAAATGGAAGTTTATTCGTCCGACAATAATGCAATATAATATTTTGGTTTGTGATTCATTAGAAAGTAATATCTTTTCACATTATCGAAATGATTTTTTTTGATTAAATTTTGTTGTACTGTTTTATGCTCACTTTTGATTCTATTTTTATAATTATTTTTTCGCTGATATACAATATAGATTTGTGTTTGTGGATATCTTCAGAATAAACAATGAGAGACATTAAACTATGTTTTCAACTCCAAATGTTTTGACTGTTCTTCTATAAAGTTATACAAAACAACATCGTAAGCATTTTCAAACTAAACATTTACTTTTGGTTTAAAACGATTATATTCATAAAGAGAATAAAAACTATGTAGAAATTTTTTCTATTGGAATTAGGCTTTATAATCTTTTCACAATTTTAACATTTTCTTGAATGTAAATTTGTTTTATGCGCATTCTCAGTCGTTTTAATGCATTTATCTTTGAGAAATTTTATCTTATTAACTTTATACATGCCTTATCGTGTATTCTTCTAGAACTATCGGTTTTAAATCTCAAATATATTCTGAAATCTTTCAGTATACAGTAGTGGCCAAAATTAGAGTATCTCCCCCGTTAAATATGACATTTAGAATTAATCCTATAGTCACACAATAGAAACCAATAATTAAAAAATGGATGAAATCGAGCAATGGACAAATTTTTGATAGACAGGTTGGTAGATAGTATCAATTCAGATACAGTTAAACAACAAGCGGCGTATAAAAACATCGAAACTAATATATTATAGTTGATTCACAGAGAGAGATTTTTCATTCATTTTCGATGTATTTCGTACTCAATTAGATTTTAAAATCCAGACAATGTAAATTTGTAAAAATACACAGGTGGTTGGTATAGAAATCTGATTCTCTCTCATTACGTTTAAATATCATATTGTCATTATGTACACTAATGGTACTGAACTGTCTTATACTATATGTATTCCTTCTTAGTTAATAGCACAAATATCTTATTGAGTGGCTAATTCGATATAAGAAGAATAGAAAAAAAAGTAAATAAAACATTTTCATAGTTCCTCACATTTACTTTATACACACATATAAAAAAATTTTATCGTATACAATTTAACAATTTTGAATATTTTAATTTCTATTGTTAAATATTTTGTATATTTTTGCATGTTTTTAATTATGTACTAGTGAATACTAAAATAAAGTAAACTTAAACTCAAAATACGTTTGATCAATTTTAATGCAAATGTTAAATAAACAAAGTTTAATCATTGAACTTTACTTCTCCTGAAAACTACACAACATTTTTTTACCGGAGCTTAAAAATATATGTTCATATACACTAAATTTCATCAAACTTCAGTCAGAAGACATATTTTAAAAATAGATAGATATAGAACAAAACAACACAGGAAAGCATAACTGTCACACTCACCTGGGTACATACACCAGTGGAACCATTATGAAGAAAGAAAACAAGCATTCAGAACAATAATATATAATGGCAGCTGAGAGTCATACGTGCTTTTTGCACATTCGTTTCAGATTTACAAAAACCAAGCTTTCATTAGGCAAACAAGCGCGTTTAGAAACAAATAAGCAAAAAAAAAAATTAAATTGCACAAAATTTCTTTTTCATATATGTGCTATGTATTTACAATAAAAAAAAACAATAGTCGTGCTATGAAATAAGAATGTTTACCATGGAGCTTCACCTGTTGCACGATTAAACACATAATCTCGTCCATGAATATTCATAATACCGCTTTTCAATGTAAAGCGCCATTTGTTTTTACAGCGATTTATCTAAAGAGAATAGTACCGGTACAAGAGCAATATTAATGTAAAGATTAACGTTTAGATACTAAATATCAAGTAAGATGACATTTGTTGATACTTCTTCTTCGATCAAATATCTCTCTCGTTTCCACAGAAAAATTGCTAATATTTAGAGTGTCATATTTTTAAAAATAGTCAGATTTAAATATCTTCTTTTTCTGGTATGCTAAGAAAATTTTTAAACAAAATCTTAACGGTTTTAACTATTACTGTATATTATAATATCGATTCTAGAAGTTTTGTAAAGATGCATATCGCAATGTTTAATGTACGCTTCAAAAAATTATTATTTTGAGAACAGGTGGATCGGGAGCTAAATATAATCACTTTTCAGAACCAGTTTTTGAATTCTAGTTTTTCCAACGTTATTTTGTCAACATATTGATAGTTGGAGTAGGTGATGGTCACTAGAGTAACACAGTAGTTGAATTACTGCGTGAGGTATGAGATAGTTTTACACGAAAACAAAAAATGCTACGGCTTGTTTTATAAATCTATAAGGAATAGACGAACCTTGTCATATTGACAAACCACAACATTGTCACCTAAAGTAAAAGAAACAAAATGGTTTTTATTCGAGATATTCTTTTCTCTATTGTACCCACATTCAAACATTTCAGATGCTTCGTCGTCACTAACATCATCTTCGGAACATAATGGCTTTGGGTCCTTGGACACAAAAAAGATATAATAAACAAAAAATCTGTTTTGTTTTCAGCATACTTCATTTCCCTCTTCATTTGTTTCATCTTCTTCATCTTCTACTTGATCCAACGGTTCTTCTTCATTATCATCATCTTCATCGTCATCCGAAATCTAAAAATCAGTTTCACATTTCGCAATAACCACTTATACATATACTTAAATTTTACTTACCGGTGGTACTGTACCATCGAGTTGAAAACATACTTGAATCTCTTTCTTCTCTTTTTTTGCTTGTTTTTGTTTAAAAGGTTTTGTTATTAATTCGTCACACTGACCATCAATCTGAGGCACATTATTTGCTCCACCACGATTCTAAAAAATATCGAAATTATTGTTTGTTTCTTTTTTAATTTTCTACTGTTTTATTTACTTGTTTAAACATTTGTTGACTTTGCTGAAATGATGCATTCTGCATAGCATGAGATGCAGCTAAATAAAAAATGTTTATTATAAGAGAAAAGCAGTACCAATAGCAGAGATATCTACCATTTTGTGGAAATATAACTGAACTTCCTGGAAAGTTTTGCAATAATGATGGTGGTAAATGTGCTGGTGGTAAATGTTGCAATGATGTCATTGATGCTGTATGAAACGTTGCTGATGAATTTGTAGGATTGAGATGTGACGAAATCAGATTACTGGCACCGGTCGGTTGTACTTGTTTCACATATTGATGAGTTATTCCAGGCGCTGATGAGTTAGTAGTCAACGTTGAATCATGTTTAATTGTTGTTGCTGCATACCCTCGTGAGGAATGTTTATGGCCACCATGGATACGTTGATTAGCATCCTCAGCCAGCGGTAATGGTTCAAGTGCTTTTGAACCGTCTAACCGATTGAACCATAACTAAAAAATTGTTTAATAAAGTTTCACTTATCTTAAAAAATCTCAAAGCCGCTGTAGCTATAATTAAACCTACCTGTCTCAGTTCAGATAGTGTATGTTCATCAAATCCTTCATCGAGAAGTGCTTCACGTACTGTCGTAATGACATCATCAATTACATCACAATAAATTTTTTTCTAAATAACACAAAAATGCAAACGGTCAAGGTCTCTCGTCACGTCAACGTTAGCTTAGAAGAAGACCACTTACAATATCATTAGCGGCCATCGTTTAACTGCCGAAATGTTAAAAGGTCCTATTATTAAGAAACAATTTCCCATACAATTACACAATTTATTCGCAATTATCAGACCTGTTGGCGATGTTGCCGGGTCTGTATGATCAGAGTAAAATGGCCCTTTTATATAAAAATCGGTGCATTAAAAGTGCTTCTACATTGACTAATCATCCAATCAACGAAAGACAATTTCTTTTTTTCGTTTTTTTTTTGTTTTCTAAAACAAAACTTTCACTACTGAATAAACGATACTTTTTAGAGTACGTATTTTTCATAGCTCTTTAAATTTTTATTTGAACATTTTGATTTATATAACATCTGATCCAGTTACCATCTCATTGGTCATGTCCATGTTTTACTAGCAAAAAAAGAATAATTCCACTTTTTTCTTTTTATATTATGTCCCCGAGATAAATGGAAAAAAAATAACACGGTCTATCACAAGGTAACGCTCGTCTGCACTCGCTCTGATTTTAGAAACTTATATCTGCGAACGACCTTTCATAAGGCTAGGACTAAGACTGTTTCATTCACGAAAAGTGAGAGTCATCCAAAGATCCCCGACCTGTAATATAACGACTCAAGCCAAACAACACCAAAAGAGGAATAAAAAATAGCAAAATAATGAAGGCAACTACGGTTAGAACCAGAAGTAGTAAACAATTTTAAAAAATAAGCAAAGAACAAATACAAATTCCGTTTGCGAAGAAAAACCATCAACAGAAGATGGAATGCGTTCATATTTAGAGTGATGAAGACGTAAAGATGAGTAGTGAGGACGATGAACAGTATAAAAAAAAGAAACAGGACTTAGACGATGATAAATTTTGAAAAACTGTAGAAGTCTAGAATATTCACGACAAAGAGAGAGATTTGGAAGAGAAAGTTGAGACACGAGTAGAGAACGAGAAAAACGGTAGTCAAATTGCGAGAAATAACACGAGAAGCAAGTTTGTTTATAGAATCAAGAACAGTAAGAGAAAACGAACTATCATACAAGGCACAGCAATAGTCAATTTTAGGAAGGATAGAAGAACGATAAATTCGCCGTCGAACTTCAGTTGGAGCTAGTCCAAAGACACGATTCAAAGCTCCAGGCTTGTGCCGACGAGCAAGAACAATGTCCTTGGCATGATCATTCAAACTAAGATCGTACGAAACAAGAACATCAAGACAACGAACAGAAGGCACAACAGAGAGAGGAGCACCATTGAGATACAATTGATTACAAATATACGGAAAGAGTTTGTAAGAGAAAGGAATCCAAAAAGATTTAGAAACGTTTAAACACGTGAGATTGGAAGAAGATCAGTTAGAAACAGAGTTTATATAGTTTTGAACATGAGAAAAATTAGAAGAATTAGTGGACGAAAGAGGAACAATCAAAAAAACATCATCATCAGCGTCTATTGTGCATATAGCTACCTGAAAATTGATGAAGATAGATCAAAGTTTAGTTGGCAATTGCCACAACTGGAATTACTTCGAGAGTGTGTTTATTGTTCTCGTATTTAATGACATAGATGAAGTTTTATTTTTGTTTTGCCGATAGATTCATTCAGCAAAAATTGAGAATGCAACGAAATCAAATTGATGATCTGTTGTTACCAGTGATCAAAAGACTGAATACGAAAGAGATTTGTTGTTTTTTATCTATCCACGGTCTTTTAAATGAATTAATTTTTATTTCTACTTCTTTTTTGTTCTTTCTTCAGCTTCAATCATGTAGCGATGCCTATTTGCTGCAATCAGACGATGATCGTTTAAGACCAATGAAAAATGTTCATTTAAGAAAAGCTTTGGATGTATTGAAACAGAAACAACTTAAAGTCAGAAAACGAAGATGATTTCATTGTATTGCTCAAACGTAAAACAAAATAAACGCGAACGAAAAAGGTAGTTTATTTTGCAACTAACTGGAATGTAAAATAGGAGCCGATTATCTTAGTCATTCACTTTACATTTTGATCAGAGTTGCCAGATAGTTTGAACACTAGGCTCTGGAGTTTTCTCGGTGTTTGTCCGGATTTGAGAACTCTTGCTATCCGTCATTTCACTTCTTAACGGAAATTTTCCTTCTCTGCTCGATTGTCTAAAAAGGCGCCAACATTGCTGATGAAAGCGCATGTCCGCACATGAAAACAGCCACCTTGACTGAAGAACTCTTTTCAAAAAATCGAAGTTGAGCAGTTGGCAATATTTAAATGCTGTCTGACTGTAAGGTATCTGTTCAAATGTAGACTTTTATGCGTGTACACCTCATTTCAAATTTTTTAAAAACTGTTTCATCCTTCATGAACTTTTTGTGTAGAAAACCATACATTTGCAGTGTCGTTTCATGTGCCGACGTTTCATTGTGATTCCACAAAAAAAAAAGAATGCCATGAAGCATTAAAACGCGTTCCCGACCTTCTTCCAGACCCTTGAAAAAATGTTTCGGGTTTTCCCAGATTTCGGTAGTCAGGTAGCCAGACTTCGCTACTCCTCTATATGAAAATATCGATGAACAATACTCATGAGTATTTTGCCAAAAGTGGTATGAGTACTCAACAATACCCAAGCATGAGTACTCAAAGTCGTACTCAGAGTACTTGTTACTCACTCATGTGTACTCAGGTGAGTACTCAGTGAGTAAAAAAATGTATGAGTACGTATGA
>CAJNOQ010007271.1:0-12522 GCA_905250885.1 Didymodactylos carnosus
CATGAAAGTTTAACTTTTTCAAACTAAAAAGGAGATATTCGGAATCAGCACAATTTTTTCTATCAGAGTATGCGTATTTTGGCCAAAAACGAGAACCCGTGATAAGTTTGAATTACGCGCGCCTTATGTTTTAGTGAAATTTTATTAGAAAACTTTTAGTGATGTTTAGTTTTTTGAACTTTTTTTCAATAAAGTTTTGCAGAGAGGGAATTTTGTTTGTTGCACATTTTGTAGTTGAGACATTGCTCTGTCAAGTCAAACGCAAGCGAAAATCTCTAGACTAATGGAAACATGAAGAAACCGTGCTCGACATTTTGTTCAAAACTTATAGTTGAGAAGCGATTATGTTATAAACAAAATTATTTCTTCTTTAACAGATGTGACTTACTCATGTCGAGCTTCTTTTTAAAATGCCATGCGGTTTAGTATTACTCTTTTTCTTTTCTGTTGACGGTTTACTGACCCTTTTTAAACCATTTACTGACCGTTAACTGCCTAAAAACCGACTGTTTTATGCATACCGTCTTACCGCCGTAAATTGGTTGTTCAAACTGCTCTTATTTACAGCCAGTAAACCGTCTTTTAACGGTCAAGCTTCTCGTCAAAATTCGATATATGGTTTAGTGGCAGTTGCAAAACCACCTATTTGCCATGGTAAAACCGTACCATCCAAACCATCAAAAAACCACTTAAAAACTGTCTGAACGGTCTAAAAACAGTCAGTAAACCGCCTGTCAACTGACAATTATCCGGGAGTTAACTGGCAGTTAACTTGGCAGTTTTCAATGTCCTAGGTCTGTTCTATCTCCCTGCTAAACTTCATTATTCAGCATTATCTCTCTTCTTCTGTTATTGTAGTAGTTGTGTAATATTCTTTTTTGATTATTGTTTAGTACACTTTTATTCTATTTTTTACTTCACTTTTCAACAGCATGTAATGGGGTAATACCTCGATTTGTTGTATTTTTTAATAAAAATTTACGGTTTAAAAATAAAACAAATTTAAAAATTAGTTTCGAACTCATATTCTGCGTTCATAATGACAAAATACCAGACAGTATCACTAGTTATACCGACGGTATACAGTGTGGTTACCATCGGTATACCGAACGATATCTTCATCTACTATGGTGACATCCCTCCCGGTAACCGTCGTTATCTTGCCGGTATTAAGGACATGGGATAGATTCATAGCGAGGGCATTTTCATTCATTCCAGTGCACATTTGTCCCCTTTTCCGACCTTTCCTCTCACAAAACCGAATGTACATATAGTGTCGTATCCTATGGTATACAAGCCAGCAAACGATTATGATTTTCCTTCAATGTTTCTTGATAACTTTTTCTTAAGTGATCTATTTATTTCATAGACAGTAAAGTTGAAATCAAACATTCTAATCTTTTTATTCTATCTGATATGTATAGCATATATTTATAGAAAGAGATAGGTTATCGTTTGTATTCACTTTTACTGTACTGTATATATCTACATATATACGTCTGGTTGTTAATCTACTTTTAAAACGCAGAATTCTTTGTTATCGAACACGATTGTTCTATTTCATGTGTTGATTTAAAAACGATTTTATCTTCAATAGGACAAATCTTTCAACAAATGTTGTTATTTCATACACCAAAGTACGTCAGCCGTTTCTGTTGCTTATATGCGCTGTACTGAAATCGACAATTCACAATTATGTCATAAGCTGCTATTAAAGCTGTTCTTCGTAGTCGAGAAAACAAGTCAGTAAGTAAGAAAATTAGAAAATATGGAATATCTTAGAATGATGTGTGTACTAATATTGTTGAATGACTTTAATGTAAAACGGAGTGGTCCACAATTTGAGTCTTACTTCCATCGATTATTCGAAAATTAGTGTAACTCAACCTTCGCGGAAGAGCCGTGCCACGTGTCTAACCACGTTTCTTATAGTCATACACTTTATTTGCGCTCAGCTGATATGTTAAGTAGAAGTAAGAAAAAGGTTCTAATTTTTCTCATAAGAACTATGTTATATATATACTCAATATCATAGCAAAATTTATGTGATACAAATGAGTGATCGCTTCTTGCAAGATCGTATAAGGTCTTAAAACAACGATAAGAAATAAGTATATGTCACATCTCTTAATGACAAGATCTTGTAAGATCATAGGCTTTCGTGTTGCAAGATGTTGTCACATTGTATAAGCTGATCTTGTAAGATCTTATGACAACAAGTCACAAGATTTGGCAGGATCTTACAGCATCCTAGAGAAGGTCATGCAGTAAGACCTTGTTACAAGATTTCATAAGAAAACGGCAGATCTTGTGAGATGAATTTCACGTGGGTTGAGATCAAAACTCTATTATGAAATGTACAGACAGTGACCCGCTACGCTCGAAGCAGAGGTGCAGAATCTACCCGTGAGATTGGAACTCTGTCCTCGACAGAAAAACTTTCCCGACATAATCCACGAATAGAATTTCTTTTTGCAATATATTTGCAAAAGAAGTTCCAATTTTTCGCTAAAAAATGATAAAAAGTTTCCTTAAATCAATAAGTTTTTCTCCCGACGACGACCGTCAGAGCAAACAGGCAGATTCTGCAGCTCTATCTCAAAGCGAAATCAATTAGAATTCTCTACAAATAAGTCAATATTTTGTGAAGCGTTGTCGTTAAAACGAAGTGTTCTGAATCGAGTTACGGGTCATGTTTGACGATAACCACCAAAGAAATATTATATCGAAAATTAAAAAAGCTATGCTTTCATTGAAAAAACTGACTTTTACTGATTAGAGGGCGATAGCGTGTATATTTCGTATTGTCCTTACCATTGCTACAAAAAAGCTTTTCATGCCTCAAAAAATGCTGCAGCATGTGCAGAAGTGTTTGCCCTTTCACAATATGTTGCTGAAAACGCTTTTAGTTTATGTTATGAGATCCATAAATTCAGAGTACGATCCGAAATTTGGAAAAACTTTATTTTTTCTTGTATTTTTTTCACTTACGAGGGAACCATCTGAGGTGATACCTCCCGTTTTCATTCATTCATATCTCATTTAGTTGAGTATATTGAGATAGTAAAAACCCTAAAGGGGATTTTCCCCAATCTCATTCCTTCAATAGTTATCGACGTTTTCCTATTTTTACCCTTACAAAAGATGAAAAATTTTCAAAGCAAAGTAAATCCATAAAAGAGTACAAATATATCGAACTTCAAACAGTTGAGAATATCCAAAAATGATCTGTACAAATGTTTCAGTAGTCTATGCAAAACATCATTTTGTGAAGAGAACAAGCATTTAGAGGTCTGCTTAACCCATTGCCCGCTGACGACATCATTGAATAGAACAAATTGGGCTACTGATATATCAGTGGACAGCGTGCAATGTATTAATCTCCTGTAATACAAGCTGTGTAATTACAAAACGCAAAATCTAGTTGAGGTATTTCTGAATTAGGCGTCTGATTTAGACTTTTCGTGACGATATTTTACTGCACGATATTGTACCATATTCATTGAAAACTACATCTTTTATTTCTTGAAGTTCGATATATTTGTACTCTTTTATGGATTTACTTTGCTTTGAAAATTTTTCATCTTTTATAAGGGTAAAAATAGGAAAACGTCGATAACTATTGAAGGAATGAGATTGGGGAAAATCCCCTTTAGGGTTTTTACTATCTCAATATACTCAACTAAATGAGATATGAATGAATGAAAACGGGAGGTATCACCTCAGATGGTTCCCTCGTTAAATCCAAGGAAACCTCCGGTAGTATTTGTTGAATTTAGCCATCAAAATAACATTTAATTGTAAATTGAAGGCGAAATAAAGAATCTAGGTGAGAAATTGAGTTGAATGAGATATATCACACATGTTTCCTGTAACTTCGATGTTAGACGGAATAAATTCCAGCTCACGAAAATCACAAAATGTAATAGTTCGTTCGCACTTTTTATAAAGTCATTTCGACTTTTGAGACATGTTTTATGGTTTAGGTCCAAAAACAGTCGTTAGAAGTGCGAAACGAACTATTCCTAACTATTTGTGATTTTCGTGAGGGGGACCGAAGTCGAATTTTTCCGTCCAGCATCGAAGTTACATGAAACATATGAGATATATCTCATTCGACTCAATTTCTCACCTAGATTCTTTATTTCGCCTTCATGTTGCCGTTAAATGTTATTCTTTTGATGGTGAAATTCAGCCAATACTACCGAAAACCTGTCGGTTTCAACAAAATTCTGACTTTTGAATATGAGGCACAATTTTTCTATATTTTTGGCATGTCTACTCGATAGAGCGTAGAAATTTACAACTATTGTACACATTTAAACTGGTATGAAGGTTTCAGTGAAAAAAATAAATTTAAAGTTTTTCCGAATTTCGGATCGTACTCTGAGTTTATGGATCTCATAACATAAACTAAAAACGTTTTCAGCAACATATTGTGAAAGAGCAAACACTGCGCATTTTTGAGGCATGAAAAGCAATGATAAGGTACAATACGGAATACACACGCTCAGTTTTTTCAATGAAAACATCACCTTTTCTAATTTTTGATATGATATTCGTCATCAGCAGAAAATTCTGCATGTAGTCCATGTATTGTTACACAAATGTGAGAAAAAACTTTTCCTAAAATCCTTTGGAGGGCCAAAAGCGTCAAAAACCTTACAAGAAAACTTTGAGAAACTAAGTCGTAGAAAATGTTCCAAATCTCCCGCTGACATGTTCCTGATAGAAGAAAAACAATTTCATTGGGTGCCGGAAACCAACCTTATCCGTCCTGCTACTTTAAAAGTTAAAAGATTATCTGATTATAACAGGTGGGCTGTAAAGAGTCAACTTTTTCATCTTTTACAGTTAGAGGTGTGCCTCTTATTCATGTTTTTCAAAAAACTATATATGATTTTTGTGTCGCCATACAGCAGACAGCTTTTATCATATGGTTTGGTTTTAGGCGAACTTTTGTGTATATTAGAGAAAGAATACACTTAAGGTGCCGGCAATTCAAAAGATAAGCAAAATCTTTTGTTTGAGTTATTTGTTGATCATTAAAACTTTTAAAATATTGATTTTTTAAAAATGGGCAAAATTCAGCCAAATTTCGAAAAAAATGAATTTTGCCCCAAAATCCTGAGACACACATCAATCAAGTCAGTTTTTGATGCTGATTCCAAATATGACATTGGTTTTGTAAAAAATGAAAATTTCACAGTGAAAACTGCAAAATACAAGTGAATTTTCTTGTTAGTTCCTACCTGTTTCAAGAAACTTAATTTTCTCAACAACGGAACAATATATTCTAAAATCGATACTGTCTTTTTTCCCACAAGTGTGATGATTTAAATAAAGAAAAACCTTGCCTAACTGCTAACCATAAAAACTAGATAGGCTTACAAGAAGTTCGGGTGAGGTTTCAGCCGTCCTGCCCGGTCTTGAGCGATTTCAGTCGGCTAATCAGGTTCTGAAAGTATCTGGATTACCTTTTATATTCAATTTTGTATGTGAAATCAGAAAAAAACACTACCAAAATTTTAAAAAGACAATAAACCCTGAAATTTTGCTTTTTTTTCGAAATTTGGCTGAATTTTGCCCATTTTTAAAAAATCAATATTTTAAAATTTTTTAAATGAAAAAAGACTTTCAAAAATTCACGTTTCAGTGTTTTCTAAGTAACTCCATGAGCTCGATCTAATGATCAACAAATAACTCAAAAAATGATTTTGCTTATCTTTTAAATTGCCGGCAAAAACTTTCTCTGACACATTCAGATGTTCGAACAACCGTAAAAAGTTGGACTGTGACAAATAAAAGCCTTAGAAAATTTTTTTGTGTAAAGAACCTTTTGAAAAAAATTCAAGTCTAACGTGCGATTGATGGAATAAATATTTTCAGAAAATACGAAGAGAACTATTATTTACCATCCGTTACATGCTGTTTTAGAAAGAGTAACTGAATAATATGCAGGAATTTAGCATTGCTCCAGTTATCTGGTACTTATTACACCCAAAATTAATAAAATATGACTATCAAAATAACTCCTAATCTTCAGGCGCGAACGAAACTCATACGGTACGAAATTTCTAGCCAGTAAGCCTGAGTAAATGACGAATAAATACAGAATACTTTTCTTATGTACGCTGACTATTTGACTAACTGCTGGACAAAATAGACTGACACCCTAAAGTGTCTAATGTACGGGGTGATATCTCTCTCTATTTCGTCCGCTAAAACTTTCTTTCTTCTCTTTCTTTCTCTTCCATTAGGATCACTAGAATATATTAATCTAATATGACATAGAGTGAGTGTGCCTACATAGAATGAAAAAATCACATATTACTTGTAATCGATTACTGTGCGAAAATTACTACGGATGTTCAGTTCTCCTGAAAAAGCGGAACCGCGGTTTGAAAACACACTATTGACAATGCTACAAAAAGATATATTTGCCTGTCATCATTTACAAGAATCTTTCGTTAACTATACAATAAATTCTATTTCGTTGAATTGTTGCTGCCTGAAAAATTATTTTCCCGTTCTAGCTGAGAATCGAGAACCGAACATTCCTAACAAGTACATTTGAAGTTCTTTTTTATATAATCGAATAGAGTGGCACGTCTCGCACATCGAATGGCAAAAGAACTTTTTGAGTTTGATTCAGAAATGGCGAAGTTATGCCCGAGGGTTTGAACATGAATCGAGCCGTTGCAATTATTTTTTGTAGCAAATCATGAGAAGTTACTTAGAATTTATTAAACTCAACAAATTAACTGTCTTTTTCCTTTCGACAAGTTAGACCGCAATTAGCCGAGATAAGACAGAACAATATGTCGCTCTATTTTGTCCCGAGTATACTGAATCTTTTTATTTTTTGAGATAACAATTCCCAATCATTCTTAGTTTGATCACTAATACTAAAAACTTTGATTTCTCCACTCAGAGGAACAAATGCTTTTTAAAATCTTAAAATTTGACAGTCTTTTTTAATATTTAGTTTGACCATCATATTTCATCCTGTTGCACAATTATCGTTACTATGTACGGATCAGGCAGAGTCTTAAATAAACTTACTTGCATAGCTCTCACAATAATTATTATCAGTTGCTATTGTTTAATCAATTTAAATAGTCGAATTTACACTGACCCCTCTATTGATTATATAATCAACAATGGACAATTTAAAAATTATGCTGAAATATCGTTACCTTTCGATTCATTACGTAATTTAACAATATATCTACGTCTTTATCGTGATTTAAAAAAATTATCAAAAACTGACAAAAATGAATTTATCACAAAATTTGAACGCGATACGTTCCCTTGGTTAAATGGTACATCCATGTCAAATTTCAGAGGAGAAAAGATGTCAAAAGGAATTGTTGTATGTATGAGTGATAAATACATGAAAGTTGGTTTACCCGTATTATTGAGTTTAAAAGATGTGAAAAATAATTTACCAATTGAAATCATGTATTATGGTGAAAATGATTTATCAGTTAAAAATCGTCAAAAATTATTACAAATATCAAATGTTATTCGACTAATAGATTTATCAACTATATTTTATAATGTATCACTTGCAGGTTTTGCCATTAAACCATTTGCCATTTTAGCATCTACATTTCAACATGTTCTTCTAATGGACAGTGATGTTTATTTTCTTCAATCACCTGCAAAATTATTTGTTGATGACGATTATATTCAAGAAAATGTTATGTTATTTAGTGATAGAACAATGGGTAAAAATAAGACAAGAACTACATGGGTAAACAGTATTCTACCTCCACCTTTCTCAAAAACATTCAATGAATCACGTATGGTGAGAGGATTAAGTGAACATGAAATTGAGTCAGGTGTTGTTCTAATAAATAAAGGTAATGATGATGTTCTTCTTGGATTACTCGTTATTTGTATATTGAATGTACCACCATATTCTATCTACAACTATGTACATGGCGATAAAGAAACATATTGGTTAGGATTAGAAATGATTCAGAAAACATTTTATTTGGAGCAGCGAACTGGTTGTATCGGTGGTCTTGTTAATGATGACGTCTGCGGACATATTATTCATGGTGACAAAAATGAACAACCATTATGGTGGAATGGTGCTTTACTTCAGTCTAAATTTAGTCGTCTAATTTTGTTAAAATTTACTCATTATGCTTGGGAACGAAGAGATCGATATTATTTGTGGAAAACACCGTGTATAAATGTCAATAAAACTGAGCATATAACGTTGGATCAACGTCAAACGAAACTGATTCATATGTACAAAGAGACACTGAAAAATGTATGCCGCGAAATGGCTGCCGAGGGTGAATCATGTTTACCATAAGAGACTGATTGTGAAATATCTTTGCATTGTGAAGGTGCTTTTATGTAATGAATGTATGTGTGAAAGAAGTGAATTGAATATGAATATTTAATTTTGTTTTTATATCTTAGTTATCGTATTGTCAGATTGTGTGCTTTATTTATCAACTTAAATGATTTATTTAAAGATAAAATTTAAAAGAACAAACTATAAAGCTGGGAAAAAGTGAGAAGCGAAACAGCCGGACGAATGGATCTTCGTTGCTAATGGACTCTCTCTCTCACTGTTTTATGTGCAAAAGAGAGAGAAAAACTGTTCAGAGAATGATCATGCACTTATAAGAAGTACGCTGCTTTCAATTCAACAGATTTAGTTGAATTTTTTGCTATAGTTCAAGATAGAACAATAAAAGAAGCTGAGTGTTTCTATATCCGCTTATATGAACAACTGCAAGTCCGTTGTTACTTGTCCGATCGGGTAATATTGTCTGAACAGTCAACTTGCCCGTTCGGACAAGGTCTGATCTCGAGAATCATCAGTCATCTAATGCGGAAGTGTTCATTCTACTCCTCGTGCATTGATTATTCACCGTATATTAAAGCTATGTGTTCAATCTTCTTTCGCTTTTATGATGGGGACTAGCAGCAAACATAGCTCAATTTTGTGGAATTTATCTTGCCTGATCTGGCAATATTGCCGGTTCAGGCCAGATTGATACTGCGTGTTCGGGTAAGGTGTCTTACTCGATCAGGCAATATGTGATTGTTGACTGATCGGGAAACATTGCACGAACGGGTAAGTTTGCCCAATTAGGCAAGATAATCCTGCGGTAGATAAGCCTGGTCAGTTTTCTGATTATAGAAGAATGCACCGAATCACCCACGGAAAACCCTATTTGATGCAGTTTTTGCCGCTCTATCACGTGGAATAAGTGTCTACATGTGCTATAGCCTTGATTTATGCTTTAATCCACAGCAAGATTATTAAAAAAGAATGTGAATATCAAGAAAATGTATTTTTTAATTTTTGAAAAATTTGTTTTTATTTGGCAAAATAGAAAATACATGATGGATGTAAGAAAATTATTATTTTAATGTCTTCAAACGACATTTTTCCGTTTCAAAGTTACCAGCCTGTCCCAAGCACATCCTCTAACGTATGAACAAGACATTGACGACTTCAGCCCCCAACACAAAAGACTAGATATGCTTACAAAATTCCGTGTTCCCACGTTAGAGAATGTGCTGGAGACTGGCTTTTAACTTTGAAATTAATCAAACACTATTTTTATATACAGTTTTTAACGCTGAATCCGAAAACTGTTGTTTGAAGATTTCAAAACAATCCAGAGCGGAGATATTAAAGCTTTTTCGAACTTACAGGATTTTTCCAGTTTCTACATCGACATCAAGTATTTTCTATTTTTCGAGAGGAAAAAACATTTTCAAAAATTAAAAGATACATTTTCTTGATGTCCGTGGACGTTTAGATGGGTGTCGCATTGATTACTGATACCCGTAGTTCAGGAGTTTCTCCCCCCAAATATAAAATTTTCTCGATAGAAGCTCGACAGGATAATATTGAAGGGCGTTCGTCATGAAATCAAATTGGACAGAATCGAGATTTGAACCAGAGACATGATATCACAAAAGTATCATTTATCAAACTTTTGAATGGAACGCTGTGAGAAGTTTGGAGACATTCACTTGCTTAATTTAGGAGAGTCTGACACATTCTTCGTTGTGCGTGTCTCTATTGATAATATGAGCGAAGAGAAAAAATTAGCAAAACAGTACCGAATAGAACAGAACAAAAAACCGTGTTCATTGACATTAAAGTCTGCTTGTTTTGTCCCTCTTTCCCTACCGCGTAAATGTAATTAACGAGGAAACCTATCCAAATAATACTTCCGATTCCGTTCGTTCATAGGTCGATCGATACAGGGTATCGAGCTAGTAAAAAGCCTAAAAGCATTTTCTGCCTTGACTCTTGAACACCCGGTTTTCTGGAGCACCAATTCTTGACAAACTCTAACAGATAACCAAAACCTTCTCCTAATGAGGCATGATTGTAGCCCGCAAATTTCTGATTAAAATGAGACATCCCCCAGCTATACATGATCTTTCTTTGCAAAGTTATAGAATTTACAACATAAGCCCTAAATTAATTTCTTCTTATTTCTGTAGCTTTGAGGTAACAATGAACATTTAGGACTTTTCTTATAACTTCTATAACTTTGCAAGGACAGATCGTGTAGAGCTGGAAGTTGGCTCGTTTTAATCAGAAATTTATGAGCTACAATTATGCCTCATTAAGAAAAGTTTCGGTTATCTGTCAGAGTTTGTTAAAAACTGATTCTGCAGAAAACCGGGTGTTCAGGAGTCAAGGAAGAAAAAAAAGAAGAAAAGAAAATCCTTTTAGGCTTTTTACTAGCTCGATACCCTGTATCGATCGACCTATGAACGAACGAAATTCTCGTGAAATTCTCTATTAAATGATATATAAAGTGGAGTGGTTAACGAGAGAATTAGTCACCGTTATAAACATGAACTACGTTGACCTACCGGTTTACTGTGATGCTACCGAGTATTTCGGATCTTAGGCTACCCAGTTACATTTTCTTAAGACAATCTTATATATCACTCTGTAGCCGGTGAAATTCTCTATCGGACGGTGTATAATAGGCTGTTTGCTCTCGGTGAAGAAGTGGAATAATGACAATACGTTGAGTAAAGGTCATTCAACAAGGAAAGATTTGTTTTTGCGGAAAGGTTTGCAGGGTGAATGAAAAGGATTTCTACGGTCTAAAAATATGTTGGGGTTAATCGTGGAGAAAAACTACGAAACTCGCTTATCCTGCGATTTATTTTTACATACTCGCAGCTTCTTGCACGTTATTATTCGAAACTCGCTAACCAAATAAAAAGAAAATCTATTGTACACTGTTCATACAATTTATTATAATAAGTTATCATTATAATAAGCCCTCGCTATGAATGTATCCCATGTCCTTAATACCGGCAAAATAACGACGATTACCGGGAGGGATGTCACCATAGAAAATGAAAATTCCGTTCGGTATACGGGTGGTAACCACACGGTAGGTCACTGTATACCGTCGGTATAACTAGTGATACTGTCTGGTATTTTGTCATTATGAACCCGTAGAACAGGAGTTCGAAAGTAATTTTCAGCTTTCTTTTTTTTTATTGTTGAGCACTTATAATCGCAGACTGATTCCCGCACGGTATACTGAGCGTTGCGGTATACCGACGGTATTTTAAAAAGAAGCTCGACAGGACTAAGGTGCCCGCAATTCAAAAATGTAGCACTATTGTAACTTTCGGTCGAAAGCTACATACTCGGATAGCCCCAACTGAGCTCATTCCGAATATCACCTTTGATTCGAATTCGATCAAGTTTTCGGGAAGAAATCCTCAAAATACTAAGAACGCCAATAGAACAAAAGATTTGCAGCTCTCTGAAAAAACTTGAGATTTTGCCACCTTCCGTTCACTGAAAATTTTCGAATTTGATATATTCGGATTCACCATCAAAAACTGAGTCTAATCGTGTACCTTTGAGTCACAAAAAAATAAAATACCTGTGTTACACAATTTTGACAAGAGTAGGCGCTCGACAAAATGAGCTACCTTTCTCGCAAACCTATCTTCTCCCTGGTTTTGCGAGTTTGCTCCGATCGCCATACGCCATTTGAATCAGCATTTAAAGACGAATAAAAGTATGCATGCTTTTTCCAAAAATTTGTTTCATTCCTGAGAAAATACATTCTTTCTGAATCAGGAGCGAAAAAATCGGAATTCTGCTCGTAATTCTCTGTTTTCTCCATCAGAACTCATTTTTTTGTGCAATAAAAATATCATATTCGGAGTTTGTGTCGAAAACCGAATCGAATGATATATGTTTCAAAATTTTTCGTTGATTTTCATTTTTTGGTGAAAATCTCAGTAATTCTTGGACGTGAAAATTCGAAAAAAACAAAGGTGGTCAGATAGGGTAAAAACGAATATCATTCGATTTGGTTTTCGACGCAAACTCCGAATATGATATTTTTATAGTCATGTCGAGCTTCTTTTTAAAATACCGTCGGTATACCGCAACGCTCAGTATACCGTGCGGGAATCAGTCTGCGATTATAAGTCCTCAACAATAAAAAAAAAGAAAGCTGAAAATTACTTTCGAACTCCTGT